>PISX010016303.1:0-46701 GCA_004024625.1 Mellivora capensis
GTCTATTTTTCCAGATAAGATTATATGAAGGAGCAAATAAAATACTAAAAGGGTGGCAAAGACCCTAGGAAAATGCCCTTTAAAGAAAAAATTGAATTAACTCCAAGACTAAAGAATCATGGGGAGAAAGCCATGAATTCCGCATTTTGCTTTCTCCTCCTTTGGAGTTCCGCTGCTCTCCTTGATAAGTGAACTTGGTCTTGGCTGGATTTCTTTTGATCTTCTGTTGGAGGGGCCTGTTGTAGTGATTCTCAAGTGTCTTTGCCCGAGGCAGAGCTGCACCACCCTTACCTGAGGCTGGGCTAAGTAATCCGCTCGGTTTCGCTTTCGGGAGCTTTTGTTCCCTGAGTGCTTTCCGTAGAGTCCGGAGGATGGGAATGAAAATGGCGGCCTCCTAGTCTCTGGCCTGGAAGAGCTGAGATTTGGGGCTCCACTCCTCAGAGAAAAGCCCCGGCTACTCCCATCTCCCTCGCCTCTGGCCGCGCTCCGAGCTCACCCATCCTGCTACCGGTTCAAGGTAGCCCCGAGCTGAGAGCTCACTCCTCGGCTCTGTCTCTGTGGCTGGCTTCCTGCTCCAATACCTGCTAGCTCTGAGACACTCAGACACCCCCGATCCTTCTGTGACCCTGCGGGACCTGGGGCCACGCTGACCCCACGTGGGCTTACCCCAGTTTAGCCTCTGGACTGATGTCCCTCCATGGAGCAGGCTTTTAAAATTCCCGATTTAGTGCTCCGTTGCTCCGTCGCTTGCTGGGAGCCGGCCCCTCCCGCGTGGTCTATCTTCCCGTCGCTTTTGATTCACTTCTCCGCCAGTCCTACCTTCCAGAAAGTGGCCGATTTTCTGTTTCCAGAATTGCTGTTCTTCCTCTCTTTGATCTCCCATTGGATTTGTAGGTGTTCACAATGGTTTGATAAGCTATCTAGCTGATCTCCTGCGACCTGATGTCGTCTCAGCTGCTACTGCTCCGCCATCTTGACCGCAATCCATCACGTATATTCTGGTTAATAGAGAAATCCAACTCATGAATTATCAGTTTTCAAAGAATTAGAATGGCATTGGCATGGGCCATGCGATGGAACCAGTAGTAGCCAAAATCAACTCCTAAGAAAGTTAAATACCAAGTCCATGGAGAATGCCAAGGCAAACTGATGAGCCTATAGTTCTCCCAGATATAAATGTAAGTGGTCAGTTCGATGCTCCTAGAAAACAAGCTTGGAAGCCGAGAAAAAATGCCGGCTGATATTGATGTTAATGCATCATCCAAACGACCTGGTGGCTTCCCTTTGAGAATCTAGCTGATGGCCAGTTCAAGAAGCATTAAGGAAATGAAAAATGGAGTTGCCCTTCTGGTGACATTGTGAGATGATAAAACGCCTACCTCCCGAGACAAACCGGCGTGAGTGACCTTTTGCCCATTTTTAATTAGTTACTCATTTTCTTATTGTTGAGTTTTTAGAGTTCTTTGTATATTTTAGATAACAATCCTTTATCAGATACATACATCATCTGGAAATGACTTTGTTGCTTGATCAAGACAGAATTTAAAGAAAACTCTCACCCTTGCATTAAAATCTTGCTAAAAGCATTTAAAGAATGTTAATAAAAAATCATCTTTGTAAAAAGAGAGCTCATACCATCTAAGTCCAGAAAAGAAAATACTGACTGCAGAGTTTACATGGCAGAACAGGAGCTGGTTTTAACAACTCGGGAAATAACAGATGTTGGCAGGGATGTGGAGAAAGGGGAACCCTCTTATGCTGTTAGTGGGAGTGCAAACTGGTACAGCCACTGTAGAACACAGTGTGGAGGTTAAAAAGTTAAAAATAGAGCTAACTTATGACAAGCAACTGCAGCCCTAGGTATTTATCCAAAGGATATAAATATAGTGTTCAAAGGGTCACATGCATCCCAGTGTTTATAGCAGCAATGTCCACAATAGCCAAACTATGGAAAGAGCTCAGATGTCTTTCAATAGTTGAATGGATAAAGAAGAGGTGGTGTGTATATATAATGGAATATTACTCGGCCATCAAAAAGAATGAAGTCTTATCATTTGCAACAGTGTGGATGGAACTCTAGAGGGTATTATGCTAAATGAAATAAGTCAGTCAGAGAAAGACAAAAACCATATCATTTCATTCGTTTGTGGAATTTAAGAAACCAAACAGATGAATATAAGGGAAGGGAAGGAAAAATAAAATGAGATGAAAACAGAGAGGGAGAGAATTCATGAGAGACTCTTAACTAAGGGTTGCTGGAGGGAGGTGGGTGGGGGGATGGGGTAACTGGGTGATAGGCATTAAGGAGGGCACTTGATGTAATGACCAGTGGGTGTTATATTCAACTGGTGAATCACTAAATTCTATCTCTGAAACTAATAATACACTCTATGTTAATTAAATTGAATTTAAATAAAAAACAATTTGATATTTAAAAAGTTTTTTTTTTCTTAAGATAGAGGTCACTAGACAACATATAACAACCAGTTCTCAAAAGTACAGTCTCCTCGGTAACAGCATCAGCACCTCCTAGGAACCAGTTAGAAAAGTAGACCCATTGAATCTTATTCCAGATCTATTGAATCAGAAACTCTGGGGGTGAGATCCAGTTTATGTGTTTTAATAAACCTTCCAGGGGATTCTGATTCTCTAAAATTTGAGAACTCTCTTAGCTTATAGGGATCCATAAGAAAAAAATTGCCAAGAACTCAAAAGAGTAAAGATGTATTAGAATTACGTCACACTGTTTCTTAGCCTCCTGAATCCTGCTTCTTTCTCTTCTTTTATACCTTCACTATTCTCTATTATTTCAATAATATCTTTCTTCTTTCATTAAATGTGGCCACTGCTAAAAGTCAAGTACCACTAATTTAAGCACTCAGCTTGAATTCCTACCTTAAAAGATTATGTTTAATTAGAGAACAGATTAGTAATTAGCACTCAATCACTTTTAAAAAGACTCAACACAACTCTGATTAAATCATCTCAAGTAGAATTTTACAGTTGATAGAGGGGAAAGAATTTATGTATTTTAATTTAGCTCAAGGTCCATTAAAATGTAAACTTTAATACATGCTGTTAAATATGGCACTAAATATGTATTTACTTAATGCTTTTACTATTACATTTACTGTTAAAAGGAGAAAATAATTAGAGTTGTTTCTGTTATTTTTCCCATGGGGATGAGTGAATGGAAAATTTAAAAGAAATAAAAATATAAAAAAATAAGGATAAGGAACATAGGAAGGAAAGCATTATTAAAGGGGGTGGAAATGTGTCAGAGTTGAAGAGACTCTCTTATATAGAGCAATGTGAAAAAATAAAGCTGTATATGTGAAAATATGTCACTTATGTAAGTTAAATAAAGAACTTAAACTCAGAACTGATTTAATCCTATTTCTACCATCGATTCAATGAGCTCGTTCAAATCTCTTGCTATCTCTGTTCTACCATTTTGCAGCTTTAAGGAAGAAGGATTTTTTTTTTCTTTTGCCTGTAAGAAATGAGAGCCCAAATATTTGAGTACTGTATCCCAGGTCAAGGAATAGGAATCTTGATAGGTATTTACACCTACTGTCTGGGAAAGTACAATGGTAAATACTAACAATACTTAAATATAACTTTCTCTTTCTTAAAATGAGGATAGAATTGAAGGGCTTGCCTTACTTTTGTTTCCTGTATCTTACTGGACTTTGTAAACCCAAATGACATGTTAGAAAATAGAACTTTGGATTTCAAGAGACACTAGGGATTATGTAGACCAATTTTCCCATCTTAAGAATTCATTGCAATTTTAAGCCTTGAGAAGTTAGACTCAAATACTAATTAGCAACAAATACTAGGCTCAAACCCAGTTCTTTAACACTGTTTGGTGTTTGGGAGATAATTGTAAAGGCTGAAAAGAAAATAAAAATATTTTATTCTTACTTAACATTATGAATATTATGGTAACAAAAGATGGAAAACAGCAGCAGTATCTCTGAAAATGCATTTCGGTTTGCCTAAACTCATAAAAAAATCAATTCAGTACTCTTACACTCAACTATACTGCCCTGCATAAGCAATGCAAGGCATCATCCAAGCAGAATGTTGTCCCTAATATATATATATTATAAAACTTTGAATATGAAATCCACTGAACTCAATTCTTGAGTGCTTACTATCTCCTTTCAAGAATAACTCTGTGCTCTTGGTAAATAAAAGTGGATTATGGATTTCATCCATAAGAAGCCCAGTCTCATAAGAGAACATGCATATACACTATTAATTATAATACAAGTCGAACTCTGATGCTATAATTAAAGTTTGCAATTATACATACAAATTATCTAGTAACGAGATTGAAGCAGTGATCAAAAACCTCCCAAAAAACAAAAGCCCAGGACCTGACAGATTCCTGGGGGAATTCCACCAAACTTTCAAAGAAGAAATAACACCTATTCTCCTGAAGCTGTTTCAAAAAATTGAAGCAGAAGGAAAACTTCCAGACTCTTTTTATGAAGCCAGCATTACCCTTATCCCCAAACCAGGCAAAGACCCCACCAAAAAGAATTTCAGACCAATATCACTGATGAATATGGATGTTAAGATTCTCAACAAGATCCTAGCAAACAGGATCCAACAGCACATTAAAAAGATTATCCACCATGACCAGGTGGGATTCACCCCTGGGTTACAAGGATGGTTCAACATTCGCAAATCAATCAATGTGATAGAACAAATCAATAAGAGAAAAGAACCACATAGTCCTCTCAATTGATGCGGAAAAAGCATTTGACAAAGTCCAGCATCCGTTCCTGATTAAAATGCTTCAAAATATAGGGATAGAGGGAACATTCCTCAACTTCATAAAATCTATCTATGAAAAACCCACAGAAAATATCATCCTCAATGGGAAAAAGCTCACAGCCTTCCCGTTGAGATCAGGAACATGACAAGGATGCCCACTCTCACCACTCTTGTTCAACATAGTCCTAGCAACAGCAATCAGAAAACAAAGATAAATAAAAGGTATCCAAATTGGCAAGGAAGAAGTCAAACTCTCTCTCTTCACAGATGACATGATACTTTATATGGAAAACCCAAAAGACTCCACCCCCAAACTACTAGAACTCATATAGCAATTCAGTGATGTGGCAGGATACAAAGCCAATGTACAGAAATCAGTTGCTTTCTTATACACTAACAAAATACAGAAAGGGAAATTATAGAATTGATTCCATTTACTATAGCACCAAGAACCATAAGATACCTGGGAATAAACCTAACCAAAGAGATAAAGGATCTGTACTCGAGGAACTACAGAACACTCATGAAAGAAATCGAAGAAGACACAAAAAGATGGAAGACCATTCCATGCTCTTGGATTGTATATGTTCGTTTTTCACTCAAATTTGAAGTTTAACATATTGCCAAGCCTAGAAGAACTTTGATAAAAAGTAGTAAAGAAATTTTAGGTCTAGATTTAGCAACAATGCAATTTAGATATCATTAATGGCAGAGTATAACTAAGTAATAAGATTCTGGGTCATTCTCATTTCTGATATTTTGATTAATTTTCTGTAAAAGTGAGCAAGTTCTATATCATAGATCCTAGACTTATTCAACTGGCTCAGTGCCCAGATTGCACGAAGATTTCAGGTAAAGTAGATAATCTGGATGAAGACTGGGATAAACATATGAAATATGTAATTTTGCATAGGTTTGGGAGACATAGAGGAAATTGTTCTTACAGAATGACTTCTGGCAACCTGTTTGCTTTCTACAGAAAATGTCCAGTTTTGGCTAGTTCAACAAGTCAACCATGACCTCATAGATAAAAGCATAAATGAGAATAGCAGCTGTACCTGAATATGGTGCCATTTCCTTAGTTAATTGTTTTTATATGGTCATCACTTAAATACAGTCATACATTCCCCCAGCATGACTGCTAATGAAATGTTTTTCATTTTTTTATTCTGTTACATAAGATAATTCTAAATGTCTGTTTCTCTAGCCACCATATGTTGGCATTGTGTCTAGCTACTACAACAAAACTTACATGTTTGTAAGAAACTCCAGATTCCTTCTATATATGGTGGTAACAGAAAAGACATTCCATTCTCATTGCTTTACACATGGAAAATGCCATTTTTAGAATTTTTTCAAAGTGTGCCAAGAAACTGTACTATTTGGCCTGAGAAAACTGAATGGCATGCATCTGCCAACTCCTGCTACTGTTGTGAGGTCATCGCTAAGCATCTTATGAAGTGTTTATACCAACAGCTTTTCCATGATGGTGCTTAACAGGCTTTTCCTAAGAACTAAATTTTAATACAGCTACTTTTCCATTTGATTCAGAATAAATTACGTCTATAAACATAAATTAATATATTCTTTTAACCAAGTGTATTCTGTTTGTTCTAGATACTACATAAACATAGGATTCAAACAGACCTCGAAAAATCATCTAGTCTAACACCCTACCTTTATTCAATAAAGCAACCAGTATGGCTACTGCACATTAGTTCCATAGTTGCTGAATTAGGGATGATTCAGGGTCCCATGGTAGAATCAAAGTAGCCAAGGTAATAGTGAGGTATTTGGGGAGTTGGGAGTCACTTTTTATCAGCCTGAATAGTTTATATAGTTCAGCATAGTTCCATATTTTATCAACTGGTATGAGCTGAATATCAGCTGTGGTAATATCCAAACTAAGTGTGGGAAGTCTTACTCTTTTCTGGGACCTTAATACACATCTCTAAATGACCATGGCACCATTTCCTTCTGAGTCCAAATAAAGTCTCAAATTCTATCCCGGATCTCCAGGGCCTCACCATCAATCAAAGCAAGCTATCTATTTTGAAAAAAGAAAAAAACAAACAAACAAAACCCAACCACAACAAGCCAAAAAAATTAAAAAAAAAAACAAAAAAAAAACTTCATCTGTGATCTGAAAGAATTACAAAAAGATGAGAATTCCAAACTTTCTTTTAATTCCAGTTATTCTTTTTTTTTATTGTGTTATGTAATTCCAGCTATTCTTCATGGTCAATATTATCAAGGAATTATTTTTTTTTAATTTATTTATTTGTCAGAGAGAGAGAGAGAGTGAGCACAGGCAGACAGTGTGGCAGGCAGAGGGAGAAGCAGGCTCCTTTTTGCTTGGCAAGGAGCCTGATGTGGGACTCGATCCCAGGATGCTGGGATCATGACCTGAGCCGAAGGCAGCTGCTTAACCAACTGAGCCACCCAGGCGTCCCCCTATCAAGGAATCCTTAATCACATCTTGCATATAATCCTGCAGTTCTCTCCTTAAGGAGAAGTCTTATCTAATTCCACGGGCTCATACTGATATTCAAACACATCTCTCTCTGAAGTCTTATATTTTCTCTGAATCACACAAGTTAGCACTTGATTACTTAGTAATTTCTATTACCTTCTAATTGTTTCATGTTTGGATACCTTGCTCACTTTAGCAAGGTGAGCTATTATTGAATGTAAGTATAATTTATATGCACATATATAACATATATATACATCTATAATATTTAATTTATATTTCTTATATTTACCATAGATTTACCTGTATGTTATATATATATTGCTTATATTTGCTGTTACTTAGATGTCTATTGCTAGAATAATAAATCATGATGGACTTAGTAGCTTAAAGCAACACAGATATATTATTCATAGTTATATATATTATATATTACATATTATATAACTATATATAATTATATATTATATAAATTATATATTATATGTAAGCTATATAAATTATACATGACTATATATTATATATTTTATATATTTACATAAAATATATAAGATAATAAATATATAAATATTTACATAATTAAAATATAAATAAAAATATATAAATATATTTTTATATATAAATAATATGTAAATATATTATTTATAGTTATACAGGTTTGGAATCCAACATGGATCTCACTGGGCTAAAATCAAGGTGTTGGAAGGGCAGATTCTGTTTTGAAAACTACAGCATAGAGTGTCTGTTTCCTTGATTTTTCTAGCTTCTTGTCTTATGAAAATTTAGGCAGCATATAAATCACTCTGCCATTAAGGAAAAGGTTTAATTTTGATTTTTTAGGCACTATATTTGTGTGAAAATGAGAGGGCTTAATGTAAACATGTTGACTTTATATATTTATATATTTAGCCAATGATAATGGAGAGTAGAAAAAGAGGTGAGAAATACCAAGCCTGTGAGGAACTGGTATTGACAAATTTATATAAAATCTCTGATTATTTCATTTGAAGCCTAGATTTTAAAGATGATTTCTAATATTTTAAAATAATTATTTAAATATACTTTGAATTAAATACAGTAGCTGTTTTTTAAAAAATACAATAATGTATATGTATAAGAAAGAAGTAACATACAACCAGAAGATCCAATTTTGATCTCTTTGCCTCTACTGGCTTATCAGCTTGGATTTTTGGGTAACACATCACAGTTCTTGCATTTTCATTTTTATGTAGTATATTGTGAGAGGAGTATTAGACTAAGTAGTATTTCACCATCACTTTGCACCTAGAAACAGTCAAGTAAAAAAAATCCATTTATGACAACATAATTCTTTAGGAAAACTTAATAATTGTCATTTTTAAAATATTTGTTAACGATTATATATATATATATATATATATATATATATATATATATATATATAAATATTTGGGCCACCTTAATTCATCTATAACCAGGGGCTTTCACTGGGAATTTTAGACATTCTAAACTGTTCATCTGTCAAAACTTGGTCTTCAGACTAAAACTAGGAATCATTGCAGACCTGGCTGATTGGACTCATTCATCCTGACTGAGAAATGTAATATCTAGAGCTATGAATTAAGCACTGTGGACATGACTGGCTGAGTTTCTACTGTGTATTAGAAAGACCAGCGTGATACCCTATTACTATAATGCTCATTGAGACCCTACTAATTAATGTTCTTTTTCTTTGTCCTCATTTCCTGGGTTCCATTGATTCTAAAGTTAAAAAAAGAAAAAAATAGAATTTTCTAATTAAGCCAATGTTCATAAAAAGGCATCATAAATACAGCATGACACATACTACTAACGATATTTTGATTTTCCTATGACATCAGAGGCCAGTCTGCTACAGCTCAGGCCTTTTATTTACCATTCTGCTATTTTATTTTATTTCATTTCATTTCATTTCATTTCATTTATTTATTTATTTAGGTAGGAATATAATATTTAAATAAAAGATGATTTTTTTTCTTTACTAACATATAAATTTAAGTTATTTGGAATGTAACATGGATATAAAATGTGACAAAATGATTCCAGCTTTATCTGGAATAAAATAAATGTGAAAATAACCATACTACTCTGAAAGTGAAGAGTTATGAGGGGCTAATTTAATTTTACCATATATTAAAATGCAATAGTACAATAATTAGAATAGTTTGGCATTGGCACAATAAATAAATGAACAAAAAAATTTACAGAATAAATATTCCAAAAGAGACCCTATTATTTAAGGGAGTTGATTAATGCTTAAGGTAATATTTCAAATCAGTGGATAAAACAATAATAAAATGTTAGGCAAACCACTTGAAATATTATAAGCTAGATTTCCTCTTCCATCTTTAATTTAATTTTTTTCAGTCTTTCAAAATTCATTTTTTACACCACAAAACTCATGTTTATACACCACACCCAGTGCTACATGCAGTATATGCCCTCCATAATACCCACCACCAGGCTCACACCACCCTCCCAGAAAAAACCTTCAGTTCATTTCTCAGAGTCCACAGTCTCTCATGGTTTGTCTCCCCCTCCAGTTTCCCCCAACTCACTTCTCTTCTCCATCTCCCAATGTCTTCCGTGTTATTCCTTATGCTCCACAAGTAAGTGAAACCATATGATAACTGACTCTCTCTGCTTGACTTATTTCACTCAGCATAATCTCTTCCAGTCCCATCCATATTGATAGAGAAGTTGGGTATTCAACCTTTCTGATGGAGGCATAATATTCCATTGTATATATGGACCATATCTTCTTTATCCATTCGTCCGTTGAAGGCATCTTTGTTCTTTCCACAGTTTGGCGACTGTGGCCATTGCTGCTATGAACATTGGGGTACAGGTGGCCCTTCTTTTCACTACATCTGTATCTTTGGGGTAAATACCCAGTAGTGCAATTGCAGGGTCATAGAGTAGCTCTATTTTTAATTTCCTAAGGAATCTCCACACTGTTTTCTAAAGTGGCTGCACCAACTTGCATTCCCACCAACAGTATAAGAGGGTTCCGCTTTCTCCACATCCTCTCCAAAAACTTGTTGTTTACTGTCTTGTTGATTTTGGCCATTCTAACTGGTGTAAGGTGATAGCTCAATGTGGTTTCGATTTGACTGTGTTTTGTGTGTGTTCAGTTTGAGGAGTTCTTTATAGATCTTGTATATCAGCCTTTGTCTGTAGTGTCATTGGCGAATATCTTCACCAAAGACCCTCCCAAAAAGGAGAATTTCAGACCAATATCCCTGATGAATATGGATGCCAAGATTCTCAACAAGATCCTAGCAAATAGGATCCAATAGTACATCGAAAAGATTATCCACCATGACCAGGTGGGATTTATCCTGGGACACAAGGGTGGTTCAACGTTCACAAATCAATCAATGAGATAGAACAAATCAATAAGAGAAGAGAAGACCACATCGTCCTCTCAATTGATGCAGGAAAAGCATTTGACAAGATACAGCATCCTTTCCTGATTAAAACTCTTCAGTGTATTGGGGTGGAGGGAACATTCCTGAACTTCATAAAATCTATCTATGAAAAACCCACAGTGAATATCATCCTCATTGGGGAAAAGCTGACAGCCTTCCCTTTGAGATCAGGAACACGACAAGGATGTCCACCCTTGCCACTGTTTTTCAACATAGTACTAGAAATCCTAGCAACAGCAATCAGACAACAAAAAGAAATAAAAGGTATTCAGATTAGCAAAGAAGTCAAACTCTCTCTCTTCACAGATGACATAATACTTTATATGGAAAACCCAAAAGACTCCACCCTCAAACTACTAGAACTCATACAGCAATTAAGCAATGTGGGAGGACACAAAATCAATTTATAGAAATCAGTTGCTTTCTTATACACTAACAATGAAAAAATAGAGAAATTAGAGAATCAATTCCATTTACTATAGCACCAAGAACCATAAGATACCTGGGAATAAACCTGACCAAAGAGGTAAAGGATCTGTACTCAAAGAACTACAGAACATTCATGAAAGAAATTGAAGATGACACGAAAAGATCGAAGAGCATTCCATGCTCATGAATTGGAAGAATAAGCATTCTTAAAATGTCTATACTGCCTAGAGCAATCTATACTTTGAATGCCATCCCGATCAAAATTCCACCGGGATTTTTCAAAGAGCTAGAACAAGCAATCCTAAAATTTGTATGGAACCAGAAGAGACCCCTAATTGTTAAGGAAATGTTGAAAAAGAAAAACAAAGGTCGGGGCATCACATTGCCTGATTTCAAGCTTTACTACAAAGCTGTGATCACCAAGAGAGCATAGTACTGGCACAAAAACAGACACACAGACCAGTGGAACAGAGTAGAGACCCCAGATGTGGACCCTCAACTCTATGGTCAAATAATCTTCAACAAAGCAGGAAAAAATATCCAGTAGAAAAAAGACCACCTCTTCAATAAATGGTGCTGGGAAAACTGGACAGCTATGTATAGAAGAATGAAACTCGACCATTCTCTTACACCATACACAAAGATAAACTCGAAATGGATAAAAGACCTCAACATGAGGCAGGAGTCTATCAAAATCCTAGAGGAGAACATAGGCAGTAATCTCTTTGATATCGGCCACAGCAATTTCTTTCAGGATAGGTCTCCAAAGGCAAAGGTAACAAAAAGTGAAAATGAACTTTTGGGATTTCATCAAGATCAAAAGCTTCTGCACGAGAAGGGAAACAGTCAACAAAACAGAGGCAACTTACAGAATGGGAGAAGATATTCGCAAATGACTATTTATTTATTTATTTATTTGACAGAGAGAGAACGCACACAAGTAGGCATAGCGGCAGGCAGGGGAAAGGGAGAAGCAGGCTCCCCGATGCAGGGCTCGATCCCAGGACCCTGAGATCATGACCTGAGCCAAAGGCAGAGGCTTTAACCCACTGAGCCACCCAGGCGCCCCCCTCTTGATATTTTAAACTAAGAGTTAAAATTATGAGTACCTAATTTATTCCAGCTTATGTTGATGAATCAATAATACATTTATTAATTTAGCTCATTCCAGAAATTGTGCCCTTTGTCCTTAGTCTATTATGTCTCTTTGTTGCATTATACGGTATATTTCTATTTTTACAAATACAGAGTAGTGGATATTTACTATATTTTGCATTGCAAATATGGATATATGGATATATTTCACCCTTTCCTTGTTCTCTTGCATGTATCATCAAACTGTTTCACACTGGCTAAGAATTGTGTATTTTCTTTCTGTGAAGCCAGGCAACATAGGTATTTCATGGCATGCTGGACTTGTGGTCATCCACTATTTTCAGATAAAACTCACAGACGTCATACCTCTGGTGCCATTCTGCAGATGTAAGGAATAAGTGTGTGTGAGAAAGTGTGGTTGGGAAACATTTTGATCATGTGATTTCCACAGTAAGACAGCTGAGGTGCTTCCTGGTTAAAACCCATATATCACAAGAGTTTTCATGTTTCTCAAATGCTTCTGGGCTTGAGGCATATGGAACACAGGCTGAATGTGGTGAATTTACACAGGAATGGTGTCACCTACATATATTTCTTCCCATTATCATTATGCCAGCACCTAGGAATCCTGGCTTTTCCTAAAGTCATTTGTTTATGAATCAGCACATTATGCTCCTCACAAATGCTATTGTTCCTGAGTATTAAAAATTGCTACATTTCCTCATCACAAACCTACTTGCCTTTCTTGCTCCCCCTCCTTTTTTGGGTTCTCTCCTATTTTAGCAATGATAACAACTACATTTATTGGGTAATCCCCATGTGCCAGGCTTCAAGTTAAGCAGTTCATAGACATGATGATATTAAGGCAGTATCATTACTTTATTATACAGGTTATATTGTCAACCCTTTGTTTTAGAGGATGAAACTGAGGCTCAAAGAGCTTAAGTCACTTACTCCAGCACAGCTTCAAGGACTCCGTGTTATAAGGGATAATTATGTTACTTAAAGTGGACCATTTTTGATGCTCAGTCTGGTATGGACATAGAATAACAGCATAGAGAGGCATATGAAAATGAAAGAGATTTGTTATATTCAGGGTCCTAGAAGAGGAAGTTAACTACATACCATTCAGGAAGCCACCCAGGAGAGTTCTGTGTGAGTGGACTAAGCGTAGTGGGTGAGAAACTGAAAGAGAGTATCTGTGGGCAAGTACCTTTATTGGGGATCAGAGTGGAGTGTACAAGCAGAGGTGTGAGGGGATTTCATTGATGTATTTGAATGTCACTAGATCACAGTCAGGGGAAGGTAAGAAGGGAAACTTGTGGCAGAGACCAACCTTACTTATCATACTGCCACACCTGGACACCTGGGTGGGTTCTTATAGCAGGTCTGTGAGGCTGTTGAGACCTTAGGAAAATAGGAAGTTTTAAACATTTACAAAATAAGCTCTAATTCAAATGTTTCCAGTTCCCAAGTGTCTCCTCACAATCACTAAATTTTCCTGCTCTTTATTAAATTTCTCTGGTCAGAGATCTTTATAGTTATTTAAAAAATACATTAATATCTTTATTTCCATGCTTTCTTTTCAGCTACTTAAGGTTAAGTGATTCTAAAATCTTCCAGATATATCTTTAAATACTGGTTGTTGTCTTGCAATATGACATTTGAACAAATTAGTCATTGTTACTAAATCTTCCCCAAAAGACAAAAAACATCAGATTGAACATGCATATCTTAGTTAGCTTAAAATAGTTTTTAATCAAGAGAAAAAGGATAGAAAGGTTGGTATTTATTTATGGGAAAAATTAAACATGTTTTCATATGTAAGTGACAAGCATTATTAAAATAACTCCCAGTTTTTATATCCAGTTAGGAATATATAAATACAGATTTAAAGAGGCAATTTAAACATTCAGTATAACTACTTTTTAAAATGTACTTCCTTGTGTGTTATTGAACTCAAAATAGAGAGCCCATTTTCACTCAGGCTTAACTTTATTACTATTACGTCTTTTCATTCCCAATGTCCCCCAAATTAGGTTCACTTTTGCTTCTGAATGAATTACAATACAGATTATTAAATTTTGGGAAGACCTCAAGGTCATGAAGCAAACCTCCTTATTTTAGAGAAGAGAAAGGTGACTCCCAATCCCATAAAGATAAAAGATAAATTATCTTTATTTATGAAATAATAATTTCATAAATTATTTATAATTTATTTATTATAATATTGATTTATAATATTCATAATAATTATATTATATCTAATTATATTAATATTTATAGTACTATAATTATACTATTATAATATTTCATGTTATTTATGAAATAATGATTCATTATTAATAATGAATTCTTTAATAGTTATTAATGAATAATAATACATTATTCTGTATGTATGGCCACCCAGAATAATTTCTGGGGCTCCTTATAGCTAAGTTATGTGTCCATGTGGCTACAATCTTTGGAAAGGATGAAAACAGAAGTATGTTATGGTAGTAGCTTCCAGAAACCTTCCCAAAGAGACAGCTGGAATGTCCCCTTTACCCTCTTCTTTATGTTTTCCTATTTTGCTGCAGGAGCTCAGAGGTCAAAAGGGTGAAGGTTGTAGATCAGAAAGAGACGAGAGAAGGGAATAAACTACCTTTTTTAAACTACTGCTATTATTCTATAACTCACAGATAAACCTAATTCCAACTAGTACACAATTACATTGTCAGAACGTAATCATAGGTCCTTTCTTTTTCATACTCTACCATAATCTACATCAGTACAGAGAAGAACATGGAAATAAAGGAGATAACATTCTCCTTAAATACAAGCCAGTAAAATTTATGTCCTGTGAATAGATTGTGAATGGGAGTGAAAGTAAATAAAAGTTTCTACAGCTTCACAACTGAAGAGTTTTTCATTTTTATTTTTAACAGCTTCATTGAGGTACACTTTATATTAAATCAACTACAGATATTTGAAGTATACTGTTCAATAGGGCTTGACATACATAGACACAAGAGCCAGCTGTATACTTACATATAGAGTGAGATGAGTGAAGTACTCATCTCAAATGCTTTTTAAGGGAGCACCAAAACACACATTTTTCAAGATAAATAATATTAAAAAAAAAAACCAAACAGGATGACAAGCTATGACTTATGGGCTATCCAACTACTTTTGTAAATAAAGTTGTATTGAAACCAGAAGTTAGAGTAGGATGAGTTGAGTGAGATGGAGTCTTGCAAGTACAGATGGATCTTGTCTTCACATAAAATTTTGATGTTTGTTTTTCCACATTAAAAAAATAATTTGGGGCTCCTGGGTGGCTCAGTGGGTTAAGCCTCTGCCTTTGGCTCAGGCCATGATCTCGGGGTTCTGTGATCAAGCCCCACATCGGGCTCTCTGCTCAGTGGGGAGCCTGCTTCCCCCTCTCTCTGCCTGCTGCTCTGCCTACTTGTGATCGCTGTCTGTCAAATAAATAAATAAAAATCTAAAAGAAAGTAATTTGAAGTCTGTTATTCAGTTTTTTAGTTTATTGAAATTCAGTTATTGAATTTATTAGAATATTATTTATCTTGATTCCTGGGTGTTTGCCTTCTCTCACACCCACTTTTGGTATCTTGCCAAGTATTGGGTACAATCTAAGGAGAATTTACATTGCCTTAATAGAATGCTTACACTGGGAATTAGGATGACCAGCTGTTTCTGACTGACCTTGGATGAAGGTCACACTGCACAATGTTGTGCTAAATATTTTCCAGAGCTAGCATGCTATTTATCACTAGAAGAAATGATGTGTTGGAATATGGTTTCATTCTTAAGTTGATGTTTATTAGTAGGACTCAGGCAGAAAATTTACTGGAATTTGTACAAAACCACACATAGCCAAATAATGAGTTAGAATTGCATTTTGGAATTTTATAAGGCATTAATTTTAAAATATGTTGTGTAACAAGCATAAAACTAAGCTAAGTAAAGCAAATACAATGTAATCAGGAAATATCTAATTTAAGCTGCATATATAATAGACATAAATATATATCAAAACCACACACAGTTTTGCAGGGACTTTCTGACTTAGATTCATGCAGAATCATGTTTCTGAAATTTTGGGGCTGTTACTCATTTTTAAAAGACTGTATTTTGGAAAATAAGGAATATTAAGTTTGAATTACAGTTTTACAATAAGTGGTGTATTTGCTTTAAACATAATCATCTAAGAGTTAAACATTGATTTAAAGAGCTTAACATCATGGGCTCTTCTGTTTCTGGGATAAATAAGAGTGTATTATGCTAAGTGAAGTAAGACAGACTCAGAAAAACAAATACCATATGATTTTACTCATGCAGAATCTAAAAAACAAAAATGAATAAACAAACACACAAAAAGCAGAATCAGACCTATGAATACAGAGAACAAACTGATGGTTGCCAGAGGAGAGAGGAATTGGGGGATGGGCAAAATGAGTGAAGGGGAATATGAAATAGTCTTCCAGTTCTGAAATAAATAAATCATGGGAGTAATAGGCACAGCATAAGGAATATAGTCAATGATTTTGTAATAAGGTTGTATGGTGATAGATAGTAGTTACATTTATGGTGAGCATAGCATAACGTATGGAGAAGTTGAACCACTATACTATACACCTGAAACTAATGTAACATTGTGTGTCAGCTACACTCTAATAAAAACAAATTTAAATAAATAGTAATTGCTAGATTTAAATATTATTATACTAAAGTCCATTTTCTTAAAAAAAAGACTTGAGAATATAAAGATGAGATGAATAGTGAGTGAATATGAGTGAAAATGGTAAATAAGACATTACCATTAATGTCTTATTTACATCAGCTTTTCATTATATCCATAACATGTATATTGAGCTCCTTTTTCATTCATTCACTTAATTTATTCATTAATGTTTTTTAAGAAATGAAGCTGGATGATAGAGGTGATGAATAGTTAGTCATGTCAGGTCCAGGGTTTAGTCAGTGATTTGGTTGTTTTTCTACACTTTCCTTTTTTCCCCTATCTTCCAATTTCTACCAGTTGGTAGCAAGAAGCATCCAAAACCAAGAATGAATAATAGATCAAAAGGCATTCAGTAGCCTTGACTCTGGTGTCATCCCATTTAGTTTTCCTTTGCTATTTTTTGGGGGTCTTACAGCAAGAATTAATCTACCAAAATCACCACTGAACCTATATTGGTAAAATATATGTTACATGTAATTCAGTATTATTCTACCTACAGAAAAATGGGGGAATAGAACAGTGGAAATAAATACCATTGTACCAGCATAAATGAATCACCACTCACTGACAGGTAAGCTGGACTTCCAACCTAATCCTATTCATGCCCTGAGGATAGCCATCCAAAGTTAGTGACCCAACAGAGGGTAGAGAGATGCCCAGAACAACACAACTGCATTGTACTTAGATGGCTCTCTCATATTGTTTTTCCCCTCTACTCCAAATTTGACCTTAAACTGGAGGGTAATTGTGGTGAAGTACCATCTTGGAAGCATTCCTACCTTTTTGTCTATTTGCTCATTGCTCATCAAGTTATGTTATATTATATTACCTGCATCTTTCTCAACATTATTTGTATTTCTAGAAAAGATTCTGTCCAGGCTTTCCTCATCCCTTGACAATTGAGACGAATGCAAATGAATACTCATAATAATTTAATAGTTTCTTGAGGACTCATGGGTCTCTAAAAAGGCAATGGCCTTGGCAAGGCAAAACAGTATGAATACTTCTAGAAAAGTCTCTTCTTATAAGAAGAGAATACCTGAAAGGCATAGTAACTGCCTTACATTTGTAATTCAGCCTACCATGCTTTCACAAGTGCTCTCCATCTTAGCTAGTGTTTTATGATTCTAGACCTGCCATCTGGTACTGGAATCAAAGGAAGTGATACAAATTCTTAAGTGTCTACTAACACTTTGCTTTCTGTGCTTCTTAGCTCCCAGGACACTCATTCAAGTTATACCTCCCAATACCTACCAATGAAACTATGAACTCAAACAATAAATGAAGTACAGTAGCAGAAAAAGAAGTTAACATACAAAATCAATACACATGAAAACACAACAATAATGAGAAGATATAATGAAAAATAAAACCATATTTACAAAAGCTACAAAATAAAAGACATTACTTATGAATAAACCTAAGAAATATGTAAAATCTATATGAAGAAAACTTTAAAACACTCGTGAAAAACACAAAAGTAGGCTGCAACAAATGAAAAAAAATCTGTTGTTCAATTCATTATAAAGATGTCACGTATAATTATCTGCTTTAGATAATTTATGAATATGACCTCAATAAAAATCAGCCAAGTTATTTTTTTCATAGAGCTAGACAAGTTGACTCTAAAGTTCATACAGAATAATAAAAATAAAATTATTTTTGTAAATCCTGAAGCAGAAGACCAATTGCAAGTGATTAGTTTAATAGTTATTGAAATACTACAAATTTTCCATACTTAAAACTGTGATACTGACCCATTAATAAACAGAAGACCAAAGGAAAAGAATAGCAAAGTTAGAAACAGATACACACCCACATGGAAATTTAGTATATGATAAATATGGAACTCTAGGCAATGGCAAATAGTAGTTGGGAAAAAGGGTAGTCAGTGGGAAAAAAAATTAAGCTTAAAACCATGCTTCACAAAGTTTAAAACATGAGCTCCAAGTAAACCAGAAAACCAAATGTTAAAAAATAATATAGAAGTACTAAAAGAAAACATGTTAATTCCTTTATATTATGGATATAAGGAGTGTCTTTGTATAATTAAAAATCAGAAGCAAAGAAAGAAAACAGATCAATTCAGCCACCTTAAAAAATTCTTTATCTTCAGCTGGTGTAGCCACTCTGGAAAACAGCATGGAGTTTCCTCAAAAAGTTGAAAATACGACCCAGCAATTGCACTACTGGGTATTTACCCTAAAGATACAAATGTAGTGATCTGAAGGGGCACGTACACCCGAATGTTTATAGCAGCAATGTCCACAATAGCCAAACTATGGAAAGAATCTAGATGTCCATCAACAGATGAATGGATAAAGAAGAGGTGGTATATATATGCAATGGAATACTATGCAGCCATCAAAATAAATGAAATCTTGCCATTTGCAATGATGTAGATGAAACTAGAGGGTATTACGCTGGGTGAAATAAGTCAATCTGAGAAAGACAATTATCATATGATCTCCCTGATATGAGGAATTTGAGAGACAACGTGGGGCGTTTGGGGTTAGGGAAGGAAAAAAATGAAACAAGATGGGATCGGGAAGGGGGTGCCTGGGTGGCTCAGTGGGTTAAAGCCTCTGCCTTCAGCTCAGGTCATGATCCCAGGGTCCTAGGATCGAGCCCCACATCGGGCTCTCTGCTCAGCAGGGAGCCTGCTTCCTCCTCTCTCTCTGCCTGATTCTCTGTGATCTCCATCTGTCAAATAAATAAATAAAATCTTAAAAAAAAAAAAAAAGATGGGATCGGGAGGGAGACAAACCATAAGAGACTCTTGATCTCACAAAACAAACTGAGGGTTGCCGGGGAAGTGGGGTAGGGAGAGGGTGGTTGGGTTGTGGACATTGGGGAGGGTATGTGCTATGGTGAGTGCTGTGAAGTGTGTAAACCTGGCAATTCACAGACCTGTATCCCTGGGGCTAATAATACATTATATGTTAATAAAAAATAAAAAATTTAAAAAAAATTCTTTATGTTCCCCCAACCCCAACCTACATAACAAATTTTATTTCAAAAAGACAAATTCAAATTTGTCTGAGAGCGGAGATCTAGATGATGATGCTGAAGCTATCCTTGCTGCAGACTTTGAAATCAGTCACTTTTTACGTGAGCGTATAATCAAGATCAGTGTTATACTTTACTGGAGAAGCTATTGAAGATGATGATGATGATTATGACGAAGGAGGTGAAGAAACAGATGAGGAAGGGAAAGAAGGAGGAGATGAGGAAAATGATCCAGACTATGACTCAAAGAAGGATCAAAACCCAGCAGAGTGCAAGCAGCAGTGAAGCAGGATGTATGTGGCCTTGAGGATAACCTGCACTGGTCTACCTTCTGCTTCCCTGGAAAGGATGAATTTACATCATTTGACAAGCCTATTTCAAGTTTTTTGTTATTGTTTGTTTGCTTGTTTTTGTTTTTGCAGCCTAAAATAAAAATGTCAAATATAATTTTTTTAACCCTTAAAAGAGCTGACATTTAATTTGATTAAAAACACAATTTCTTTGTAAAATTATGTAATACACATTTACTTTTGTATATAGACTTATCAAAGGAAAACAAAATGCCAACTTAAGAATTCAGACATTTAGACAAGACTTGACTTCTGGGCTACAGAAAGATGTGGAAACTTTTTCTGAAGAAATTTTTCTTTCTTTTTCTCTAAGCTTTTCTTTCTTGCTTCAATCCGGGCTTGTTTCTCAAGTCTCAATCTGACAAAACGTTCCACATAGGGCATTGCAAAGAATCATTTCCTATTATATCTTTTATTTAGGTACCAAGGTATAGGCCACTGCTTGAATTTGTGCCAGATGATTCTTCCAAAGATGTCTCTTCTCCAAGCACCAGATCTACCTTTTTCTTGACCAGTCTGAAGAAGTCTTAGGGCATCTTCTCTTTCCTGGACAACCTTATCTAATGCATCCATGGAATCTACTACCTTTTCTAACCGCTCCGGACTTGGCATTGGCAATCTCTGCCGCTTGGCCCCCTGTTCTAGAGTTAGGAGCATGTTTCTCTCTTTCAGTAGGACATACCAAAGTTTATGTAAATCTTCATTACTTTTATTCCTTAACTGCTGACAGGTCCATGAAGCTCCAGATTTCACTTTTTCTTCCCCCCAATTCTTTGGGTCATCAAAAAATTCTTCCAGTCCTTTCCTTGACAATGTGGTATGAAGTACCAAATTCAAATTCAAAATTTGACAAATTCAAAAGACAAATGATAAACTCGAGAAAAAAATACATGCAATGTATTTCATAGAAAATGACCAATATTATTGACAAATATTTAGAAAATGTGTGCTAAAAATTTTTTTAAAAATTTGTGCTAAAAGGCTAAATATAAACACTAGAAAAAGGGACAAAATACTCAAGTAGACAATTCACAGAGATACAAAAGCCTAGAATATGTGTAATTGGAATTCCAGAAGTAAAGGGAAGACCTAAAATGTATTTGAGGGGAAAATGTCCAAAAATACTCTGAATTTAATAAAAAATTATAAAACCACACATCCAAGAAGCACAGTAAAGCCCCCCCAAAAAAGATAAAACACAAAGAAAACCACAACAAAGTCCATCATACAAATTTCTGAAAACTAGTGATGAAGAGAAAACATAAAAGTAGGAAGGCGGTGGGCTGGGAAAGGGAGTTCATTACATGTTTTTATAGGATGAATGTGTACCCTTCCCCTGAAATTCATATGTTAAAGTCCTGACCCCCAGTATCTAAGAATATGACTGTATTTGAAATTAGGGTCTTTAAATAGGTAATTAAAATTAAATGAGGTCATATTGGTAGGCCCTAATGGAATCTGATGGGTGGGTGTCTTTATAAGAGGAAATCTGGACACAGAGAGACACCAGGGGCATGCATATAGAGGAAAGACCATACAAGAACAGAGCCAGAAGTTGGCCATCTGCAAGCCAAAGACAGAGACTTCAAAGGAAATCAACCTGCCTACACCTTGATCTTGGACTTTTAAGTTCTAGAACTATGAGAAATAAATTACTTTTGTTTAAGCCACCCAGTCTGTGGTATTTTATTACAGCAGCTTTAGCAAACATAATGCACACATTGTGAACTGAGAAACAAAGAAAGATTCCAGAGTCAGCTCTTCATATTTATAAAAGTATTTAAAGGCACATCTGGAGCCCGTGTTGCTATTAATAGTGTAGAACATTATGAGAGCATGAATAAAGATAGAAATAAATCATTGCTGTACGTTTTGGTATAAGAGAGGTTTTTTTAAATCTTAAAACTATAACTTGCCCAGCATTTTTCAAAGTCTGACCCTAAGAGCATTAATTCTATAGATCCCCATTCAGCTCATTATCTTTGTGAATAACTATTTGGAAACCAGATGCGATTGATCATGAGTGATTGGCAGGACAGGATTTGAACTTCCTCTGTTGCTTAGAGTTAATACCATCAAGTAATATGAAAGCGTCACTTGATTTCTGTTATTCACTTGGTTAATGTTAATCAAGACTCTATTAAAGAATTGCAACATAATGTGAATAGTTGTATTTGTTTATCTACTATTGACCCTAGTTGAATATAAAAAGTATCCTAGGGTAGTTCCTGTGCTTGAGTATATGCATACTTTAAAATGATTCAGTGAGGGATTCTTTAGTTATTTTCCATTATCTTGCAGCTATGCTTTACTTGTTAATTGATGAGAATCCAAAATATACCTCTTAATTTTTTTTTAAATTTTACTGTCTAATGCTCAGAGAAAAGGCTTCTAATTAGTGGCTCAAAGAATAGTTTATATATAATGGGCTAGAGATACAGTAGTGCTAGATGGAAAAGTAACCACATAATTACAGCTTTTGTGATATGAACTTCTTGAATCTCCATGTAGAACCTGGAATTTAAGCCTTTTAGATTGTATGTAATTAATCAGACTATATTGTCCTAAAAAATGAAATATGCTACATTATTGAGACTAATGACATAAAGTTGGTATCCACTAGTCAAAGATCACCAGGAACACAAGTGTAGTCAAACTTGGGCTTATTAATGTTTGCTATAGCACAGGAAACATAACCATGGGAACCATGGGGTGCCTTGGTAAGGAAATAATAGGAAGAACTTTTTATAGTATTTGGGCTTGTGGTAGGTGATTTAGGGGAGGGTTCAAAGATGCTGTCAGGAAGAACGAGTAATTCTGTGATTGGACATCTTCTTTTTTAATTTAATTGACTAATTCAATTAGTCAACATATAGTACACCATTAGTTTCAGATGTAGTGTTCAATAATTGATCAGTTGTGTATAACACCAAGTGCTCATCACATCACATGCCATCCCTCATGCCCATCACCAATTACCCACCCCCCTCAACCTCCCATCCAGCAACCCTCAGTTTGTTTCCTATAGTTAATAGTCTCTCACGGTTTTTCTCCCTCTCTGGTGACCTTCCGTTCAGTTTTCCCTCCCTTCCCTTAAGATCCTCTGCACTGTTTCTTATATTCCATATATGAGTAAAACCATATGATAATTGTCTTTCTCTGATCAACTTATTTTGCCCAGCACTACATATATATAAGATATCCAATCATATATACCATATCTTCTTTATATATATATATATATCTTTATATATATGTAAATATCTTAATTATATTATAATTAATTATAATATATTATATTATATATTATAAATATTATATTATATATTATAAAATAAATATACAATTATAAATATAATTAATTATAAATAAATAAATTATATATATAATATATATATAAAGATATATATACATAAAGAAGATGTGGTATATATGATTGGATATCTTAATGAATTTTATCTCAGAAGCCAGAAGAGTAGAATAAAGTTGTAAGTGGTTTAGTTTTACATTCAAAAAGTCACAGTTATTTGTATTAGCTGGGAGAGAGAGGTATTTGGTCGTTTTTAGGTTTTCACAGTAACCTAGTATGTATTTGTGCTCAAAAATGATTATGACTGGTTTTGCTTTGTCTTGCTGCACGATGATCACAGAGTGGCCTTGTCAGATACTGGTCATCTGTGAGATTATGTTTAACAGAAGAACACCATGGCCACAATATGAGTACCAGGCCAGCTCTGGGTGCCCTTTTACCTTAGTCAGCTCAGGCTGTTATAACAAAAATCCATAAACTGGTGGCTTATATATAGAGAAATTTATTTCTCATAGTTCTGAAAGCTTGAAGTCTGAGATCAAAGGGTTAGTACTCAGGTTCCTCTTCTGAGTTATAGACTGACACTTTTGTGTATCCTCACATGGCAGAGAGAGAGCTAGCTCTCTGACCTTTTCTTATATGGACTCTAATCCTATTCATGAAAACTCCACCTTTATAGTCAAGATAGCTGCCAAAGGATTTATGTCCAAATACCGTTATATTAGGATAAGGATTTTAACAAGAATTTTGGAGGGACACAAACATTCAGTCCACTGTACCTTCCTTCAAAGGATAGAGTAGAACAAGAGTAGAAATAAGGATAACATAACTGGAACAAATAATCCTAAAATTTGTATGGAACCAGCAAAGACCCTGAATAGCCAGAGGAATGTTGAAAAAAAAAAACAACAACAAAGCAGGGGGCATCGCAATTCCAGACTTCAAGCTATATTGCAAATCTGTGATCATCAAGGCAGCATGGTACTGGCACAAAAACAGACACATAGGTCAATGGAACAGAACAGAGAACCCAGAAATGGACCCTCAACTCTATGGTTAATTAGTCTTAAACAAAGCAGGAAAGAATATCCAATGGGAAAAAAGACAGTCTCTTCAATAAATGGTGCTGGGAAAATTGGACAACCACATGTGGAGTGAAATTTGACCATTTCCTTACACCATACACAAAAATATAGGCTCAAAATGGATGAAAGACCTCAATGTGAGATAGGAATCCATCAAAATCCTAGAGGAAAACATGGGCAGCAAGCTCTTCCATCTCAGTCATAGCAACTTCTTGATAGACATGTCTCCAAAGGCAAAGGTAACAAAGGCAAAAATGAACTATTGGGACTTCATCAGGATAATAAGCTTTTGTACAGCAAAGGAAACAGTCAACAAAACCAAAAGACAAGACAGAATGGGAGAAGATATTTGCAAATGACATATAAGATAAAGAGCTAGTATCCAAAATCTATAAAGAACTTATCTTTTTTTTCAGTGTTCCAAGATTCATTGTTTATGTACCACACCCAGTGCTCCATGCAATATGTGCCCTCCTTAATACCCACCACCAGGCTCACCCATTCCCCACCTCCTTCCGGTCTAAAACCCTGTTTGTTTCTCAGAGTCCACAGTCTCTCATAGTTCATCTCCCCCTCCAATTTATCAAACTCAACACCCAAAGAGCAAATAATCCAATTAAGAAATGGGCAGAAGACATTTCTTCTTCTCCAAAGAAGACATCCAAATGGCCAACAGACACATGAAAAAGTGCTCAACATTACTCAGCATTAAGGAAATACAAATCAAAACAATGAGATGCCCCCTCACACCAGTCAGAATGGCTAAAATTAACAAGTCAGGAAATGACAGATGTTGGTGAGGATGCAAAGAAAAGGGAACCCTCCTACACTGTTGGTGGGAATGCAAACCGGTGCAGCCAGTCTGGAAAACAGTATGGAGGTTCCTCAAAAAGTTGACAGTAGAGCTACCCTGTGACTCAACAATTGCACTACTAGGTATTTACCCCAAAGATAGAAATGTAGTGATCCAAAGGGCACCTGCACCCCAATGTTTATAGCAGCAGTGTTCACAATAGCCCAACTATAGAAATAGCCGAGATGTCCATTGACAGATGAATAGATAAAGGTGTGATATATATATATATATATATATATATATATATATATATACGCAATGGAATATTACACAGCCATAAATGAAATCTTGCCACTTGCAAGGATGTGGCTGGAACTAGAGGGTATTATGCTAAGCAGAATAAGTCAATCAGAGAAAGACAATTATCAATTATGGATATGTGGAATTTAAGAAACAAGGCAGAGGCTCATAGGAGAAGAGAGGAAGAAATGAACAAGAGGAAACCAGAGAGGGAGACAAACCATAAGAGACTCTTAAGCCTGAGCATGAAGGGAGGGGTGAAGGGAGGGGGTAGCTGGGTGATGGACATTGGGGAGGATATGTGTTGTGGTGAGTGCTGTGTATTGTCTAAGACTGATGAATCACAGACCTGTACCCCTGAAACAAATTATATTATATGTTGATAGGTAAATAAATAATTATTTGAAAAATAAAGCACATTTCACATTTGGAAATAACTTAAAAGAAATAAGGATAGTTACTGTTTCCTTCTAAGAAAAAAAATACCGGCATTTGCTGTTTCTTCAGCTCAAGGTATGGGAAAATAAATGTTCTCATTCAGAGTGGGAAAAGAGCTACTACGATTTCAATTTAACCAAGTTCTCAATACCCTTTCCATTAAGAAAATGGAATACCTCCTCTACTTTTGCAAAACTACTTTTATAATCCCTCTTTTCTACTCCTTAGACCAGTGTTCACAAGCAGTAAGATCATTGTCTTAGGAAAATAATGGATATACAGAGGTCTTCTGAAACATGTAAGACACTCTGCCTCATTAAGGAACTGTATACCCTGTAAAATCTAATATACTAATATTCTCAAATCCTAGTAGATCTTCATTTTTTGTAGTTTATTTCTCGAATCTCTAGCTTTTCCATTTGTGTGTGAGAAAATTGAAAACTTTAATAATGAAATGAGTTTCATGACATACAGTGACTTACAATGGTTTCTTCCCTTTACATTAATTAGATACAAGTTAGATACAAGCTCATGAATCAATGTACATCAAGGGTTTATTTACCTTAAGGACCGTTTTTTTCTATCAAAATTCCATTTTTCAGGCTATTTGGAAAGTGTTCTAAATGTATTTAGTTTTTCAAATCTTTAGTTAGAAATTCAAGAATTAAAAAAAAAGAATAAAATAGTATTTTCCTGTATTTGGTTGAGCTGGATAATGGACTGTATTAAGACTTTTTTTTTTTTAAGATTTCCTCCACCCCAAGCCTCTGTTTTAGTAACTTTTAACCAAGCTGCATTCAAGTTGCTTAACTCCATTGTAGTATACCAGGAAACATTGTTCTTCCACTGAAAATTTATTTTGACATCCATCCATTTTATTCCTTCAATCTAAAAAACAAAATACTCTTTGCCATTATTTACAAAAGTAATATTAAGGGTTCCTTAGACAGTAGTCTGTTTTGTAACAAGATTTGGAACTCTGCCTATCCCATCATGTAATCATTTTAATGTGTTATAATTTTTCTTCTTATTATAGTTAATCTCTTTTCATGGGTAGTAGGTAGACTGATTATCTGATTCATGATAACCTACTAGACTCATGGTGTTCAGATTTTTCTGGTACAGAAAAATTAAATAATTCTTATAAGGGAAATGAGCTCTTTGGGTTCCTAAAGAGTCTGTGTTTTGTCAAAATCAATTCATTTTATCTTGTTTGGTGTAATTTTTCACTTAATTTATAGTGTGTTTTTTTTCCTTAATAGAAACACTAAATCCTTAATAAAACTATTGAGGTTTAAGTTTCCTGAAGGGAGAGAGTGCACCTAATATCTGCTAATTTACTAGAGGTCCAAAACAGAACTCACTGGTAAATAGTCAAAATGTATTTTTAAATTTACTTATAGGTAGTCTGTGCTATTTCTATTTCTACACAACAAATTAAGATGATTATATTTGAAATTCTGCTTTATTGAGGTTCAAGTATTTTTCTGACTTGGATGTAATTTTCTCTCTTTTATTCATGATTAACTGTGGAAAACTTTATATTTGGATACTTTCCAGTTTTCCTTAGGACTGCAGTAGAATGATACAATCTTGATCACTTGCAGCTGCAATTATAAAGACATGCTGAGCTATTAAAATCTCAGATAACACAATATAAAAATTTAAGAAACCTGAAATTCATCATAATTTACAGATAAAACAGACCCAGGGAGCGGTTAAGCTATTTCTATTAGGTTTTAAAATAGGATTTGGAATGTGATCTAATTATCTCAGATAAATTATATTCTTTATTGATACAGTGATCTTCATTACTGTTGACCCATTCTCCTTGAATATGCAAAAAGCATTATCTTTAGGGATTGCTTGAAATAATCAAGGTGTTTTTATTGTTAATGAAAGATACTTCTAAAACATTAGCATGACGCATTACATTTTAACAATCAAAAGGATGTATTACAAGGACACAGTTTCTCATAAATAATAATACCAGAAGCCAAAATGATAGCAGACAGAGATATACAGTACACAATGTAAAGAACATATGTACTAAATTACAGACTTATACTAATGAAAAAATAAAATATATCAGAAAATATGTATGAGAAGTCAGAGAGAGTGAAATATTCACAATCACTGATGCAAGAAAGGATATATAAAGGTTAAGTAGAAGAGATCAAGAGGGTGGACTGGCAAGAATCTACAGGTTAGTCCTTTGCTAGAGCAGAATAGGTTTTATTTTTTAATTTTTTAAAAGATTTTATTTACTTATTTGACAGAGAGAGAGACAGCAAGAGAAGGAATACAAGCAGGGAGAGTGGAAGAGGGAGAAGCAGGCTTTCTGCCCAGCAGGAGCCTAGTGTGGAGCTCGATCCCAGGACTCTGGGATCACAATCTGAGCTAAAGGCAGACACCTAAAGACTGAGCCACCCAGGCACCCCAGAATAGACCTTAAAAAAGATATTCTATTACTAACAGTTACCTAAAGTAGACTTCTATTGGCTGCCGGCCAGCCAGTCTCTGATATATGTTTGTCATAATGGGAAACTGGCTTATTTATACAGTTCAGGTATAGCCTCCTGTATACGTGGGGCTACTTAACCTCTACATACAGGCTCAGATCCATGGATTCTTAGCTTGATAGTTCTGGGTCAGAATGGCTGTTCTGCTTTATTGCTAGAACCTTGCTTATTTTGCATAATAGTTCTGTTGATGTATCTCTTTGCTTTCTTTGCTCTTTGTGGCTTGGCTTAGTCTTGTACCCTTTGTTCATTGGTTGGTTTTGGTCTTATTGTTCGTGAAATTATCTTTCAGCTAAAAGTAAAAGAAAATCCAACTCACACTATTTAAACAGCAATGAGGATTTATTCATTCCTGTTACTGAAAGATTCAGGATAATTTGAGTTTCAGGGATTATTTGATTCAGCAGCTCAGTGGTCTTACCTAGTTGTTCTTCCATCTTTACTACCTTCTTTGTATCAACTTAATTCCAAGGTAAGTAATTAATTAGCTGCTGCAATAAATAATTTTGAATTCTGTGAGTGTTTCTGGTCAAGCTGCCTTCTGTATTGCCAGTTTAGGACCCAGACTCCTCTCAATTTTGTGGTTCTACTCTCTTCTAAATCCTGGGTTCTCTAGAGTCAGACAAAAGAGAACACAAGGGAGGCATATTTAATTCTTATGACTTTGCTCAGAAGCAACACAAACACTTCAGTATATATTGCAGTCACCAGAATTTAGTCATAAGGATATGTGATATCCCTAAATTAGAGGGTATAAAAATGCCTTATAGCTCTAGGAAGAAATAGGAAACAGGTTTTGGTGATCACACAACATTCTCTGCTAGACTTGACTTCCCAGTGGAAAGAAAAAGTGGCTGTAACACTTCTAGGACTCATATTCTATACCACATGGTCCCAAACTGGAAGAGTAGACTGATTTCTGGCAACCAAGGGAATGAGAATGAGAAAACTGATTCTGAAAATCACCAGCATGCCTCCACTTGCCTCTTACTAACACAGATAGGGTCTTCAGTTACTGAGGTAGACACCTACACTATGCCAGGAAAATGCCACGTGTTGCTTCATAGTCATCAAGCAATGGAGAAAGAGATAGGACCACTTTTAGACCACTCAACCCTTTTCAATGAATGTGATTTTGAATTTGTTGGTATTTTCTATTTATACTTTATTTCATTTATTCCTGCCCTTATTTCCCACCTTCTTCTTTCCTTGAGTTCTCCCTTTTGTTCTATATGCAACTTCTTTGGTTGAATATTTGGTGCATTAGTTTTTATTAACTCCTGATAAAAGTATTGAAAGGTATCAATATTCCTAGAAGTATGGCTTTAGCTGTCAAGTTCTAAATATCTTTACATCTCCTTTGCAATTTTCAGGTTTTGCCAAAAACTATTAAACAATGATATTTAGTGTAAAAATAACAGGTTTTTCTTACCTGTTCTTTTTTATTGCTTTTGTTATTTTTTTTAAAGATTTATTTATTTTAGAGAGAGAGTGGGAAGTGGGGTGGAGAGAGAGACAATCTCTCAACCAGACTCCCTGCTGAGCATAGAGTCTCACTTGACGCTCTGTCTCATGACCCTGGTGTCATAACCTGAGCCGAAACCGAGAGTTGGACACTTAACCAACTAAGTCACCCAGGTGCTCTTGTTCTTTATTTCTAATTTCACTTCATTTTGGTAACAAAGAAGTTTATAAAATGTTGATCCTCTGGAATTTATTTAAGCTTCCTTTATGGCTTAGTACATGATGTATTTTTATTAATGTTCTGTATGTTCTAGGGAGTGATCAGCAATGTATTTAATGTCTGTTGAGTAAAGCTAAGATATAGATAGATAGATGATAGATTGATACGAATACATACCAGATCAAAATTTTTCATTATATTCTTTAAGTCTTAAAGGTCTATGTTTATTTTTGATCTACTTATTCTATCAGTTTCTGAGAAAGGTCTTCAAAAAGCCAACAGCTGTAGTTATTGATTTATACCTGTCTTCCTGCTGTTTAGCTATAGCTTTGAAATATTTTGAGTTCCATATTACTAGATGGGCATATGCTTATGATAGATAGATCTCCTTGGCCTATTACATATTTTACAGGAACTACCCTTATCATATCTTTTTCTGTTGAAATCTGTTTTATCAAGTACTGATACTATTTCCCTAGCCTTCTTTTTCATAATATTTACCTGGCATATATCTCACCATCCTTTTATTTTCACCCAGACTGGGTGTTTTTAAGTAGATCTTTTGTATGGAACATATTAATGGTTTCTGTTTCTGAATCCAGTCAGAAGTTTGAATTATCATATATTACTTTTGCTTGGTATCAGGCAGATTTTCTGATCACAGTTTGATCTGTAAGCTCTATAGAGAAGTAAATCCCACCTGTGTAAGCTGTAGAGAGAAATAAATCCCAACTCTGAGGTCTGGAATGGGAAGTAGTAAAAGAGCAAAAGCCTCAGCAATCTGTACATATTTCTATCACCTCAGCAGGGATTTTTCCCTCTGTGGTTATTATTCTATCAGAATAAATGTCAACAGTGTATGATGTTGCTGCCAATTTCCATTAATAAAAAGCAGACAATAATTAGGCAAAGATAACAGAGGGAGAATCAAAAGCAACATTTTATAAATATCTTTCTTTTCTTTTTTTTTTTTCTTTTTTTTTTTTTATAAATATCTTTCTTAATTTTTATTTTCTTACCACTATCTTTAGTGACCTTGGGCCATTTTCAGCCATTCACCATCCAATACATACTAATTTAGGAATTACGCTTTTACTGTTAAATCTTAAAAAAATACCTGCCCAAGTTCACAAATATTTTTCCTATGTTTGTTTATAGAAAAAAATGTTTTACATTTATGTCAGTGATTCATCTTGTATTAATTTTTGTGTTAGTCAAAAGATAAGGATCAAAGTTCGTGTTTTTGCTTATAGCTAATCAGTTGTCCTAGCACCATTCACTGAAAATGTGAGTTCACATTTAGTTGCTTTGTTAATTTTGTCAAAAATCAATTGACAAAAACAAATAAAATAAATTGACCATATATGTGTGAGTCTACTTCCGGTCTTTATTTTCTGTTTCATTGATATATTTCTGTATCTACATAACATAACACACTGTTTTAATTACCTTTTAATAGACTTTGAAATTAGGTTTTAAGTCTCCAAGTTTGTTTTCTTCAAAATAATTTTGGATTCTGTAGATCTAAATTTTACAATCACCATGTGAATTCCTACAAAAAAAGGTGTTTGGATTTTTTTTGGGGGGGAGGGTGAGTGAGGATTGGAATTAATCTATAGATTCAGTGGGGGAGAATTGACATCTTAATAATACTGAGTTTTTCATCCCTGAACATGATACATACCTTTTTTTTTTTAAGATTTTATTTATTTATTTGACACTGAAAGAGAGAGAGATCACAAACAGGCGGAGGGGCAGGCAGAGAGAGAGAGAGAGAGAGGAGGAAGCAGGCTCCCCGCTGAGCAGAGAGCCCGATGCAGGGCTCGATCCCGGCACCCTGGGATCATGACCTGAGCCAAAGTCAGAGGCCTTAACCCACTGAGTCACCCAGGCGCCCATGATACATACCTTTATTTCAGTTTTGTTTTGTTTTTTAACTCTGTCTCAGTAATGTTTTGTGGTTTTCAGTTTATAGGTCTTGAATATTTTTGACATAATTTATCACCAAGAATTTCTTAACTTGATGCTATTTAAAATGGTATTTAAAATTTTAGTTTTAGATTTCATATTGTTAGTATACAAAAAATGATTTTATATATTGACCTTGTATTGTGCAACCATGCTAAAATGACTCATATTTTTTAGGTTTATCCCAGTTTATTTAAATTAAAATGTAGCTTGAAAGCTGTGTATTAGCATAAACAAATACATACATTAAAGACCACTATTGTAAAAAAGCTAATTAAATAATAAAATACATGAAATGCTAACAGGATATTTGAGTGATAGAAATCTTTAATGATGATGCTTGAAGAATAGCAGAAATTATTAGATGGAAATAAGGACATAAATGGAGGTTAGATTATGAGGTGAATTTCTGGGTTCCTTTAAATATTATCAAATGACTTATTTTTATAGATTCCTTCCTATTTCTACATAGACAGTCAAATTGTCTGTAAATATAGTTTTACTTGTTCATTTCTAATCTGGATACTTTTATATTTTTTTTATCACCTTATTGCAACAAAATAGAATAGAATAGAATCTCCAGTATGATGTTGAATAGAAATCAGAGGCAGATATATTTTCCTTGTTCCTGATATTGAAGAAGGTATTCAGTCTTTCCTAATTACATTCAAGGAAATGCCTTCTATTTCTTATTTGCTGATAGAAATAGTTTTTCTGCATCTAATGAGGTAGTATATGTATATATATATATATATTTTTTTTTTACTCTATGAACAGGGTGAATTATAATGGTTGATTTTTGAATATTAAACAAGACATATTACTGTGATAATCCCCACTTGATCATTATGTTTTATTCTCCTTGTAAATCATTAACATAGGTTTGCTAAGATGTCAAGAAATTTTGCATATTTTTGGGGGGTATGTGGGTCCATGGTTTTCTTTTTTTGCATTCTTAGATATTTGAGAAATACTGAGTTCATGGGATAAATTGTATTCTCTCTTCCTAAATTTTATGGATGAATTTATATAAATTTGGCATTATTTCTTCCTTAAATATTTGATAGAATTCGTCAACGAAACCATCTAGTCCCCAAGTTTCCTTTGAAGAAAAGTTTTTAACTACAAATGCAACATATTAAATAAATCTAGGGCCATTTTATTTAATTGTTTTTTCCTGCTGAGCTTTGGTAGTTGGTGTCTTACAATGTACTTCATCTAGGTTGTCAAATTTACCATCACTAAATTTGTTCAAAATATTTCTTTATTATAATTTAAACATCTACACGACCTGTAGTTATGTTACCTGTAACATTCTTGATATTGATTAATTTGTGCCTTCTTTCTTTTTCTCATGAGCAGTCTGACTAGTCATTTATTAATTTTGTTGATCTTCTTAACAAGTTTACTTCATTGATTTTTCTATTATTTTTCTATGTTCTATTTTATTGATTTGTGTTCTTAAACTTTTATTTACTGTCCTTAATTTGAATTTAATTTGCTTGTTTTCTAATATTTTAAGATAGAATTTGAAGTCATTGATTTCAAATATTACTTATTTTCTAATACAGGCATTTAGTTCTATAAATTTCTCTCTAAGCAGTGCTTTATCTGCTCCTCACAAATTTAAATATGTTGTGCTCCAATTTTTATTTAGTTGAAAATACTTTCTAGTTCCTATTTCAATTTCTACTATGACCAATGGGTTATTTAAAAGTGTGCTATTTAGTTTACAAATGTTTAGGGATTGTCTAGATATCTTTCTTTAATTGATTCCTAGTTTAATTCCATTGTTGTTCGGTTAAGTCATGAAGTTTGTGAGTGGTGTGTTATGCAGCAATTAGGTATTTGATAAAGAAATTCTCACAAATATCTCAGCACAGTGAGATATCATATCAGTCAGGCTTTTGTAAAGAAAACAGGAGAACTTTAAAATAATAAATTATGTGCATGCAAAGGCATTAGAAAAGCTAGAAAAACAAAGGTCAAGAAAGGCATCACTAACATTCAGGAAATCTAGAAATTGCAGCAAAGACAAAGGAAATAATCAGTTTCAGGACACCACTGCAAACCATCAGTTGCCTGCACCACTGATGCAGGGGATTCACAGAATACGTGAAGCTGCTTGAAAAACATGTTTATCTTTTGCCCACTTACTGGCTTAGTGCCAGAGCAAAATGGCTCTGATTCTTTTTCACCTTCCAAATATTGTGTGGTGCCTCCCAAAGGTGGAACCCAAACTAGTATCCTGCTGCAAAGGGATCTTGGGAAAAGTAGGTTCTAGGCTTTCCAGACTCTGGAAACACAAAAGGATAAGATAATTTTTTGGAGCCCAGTGTGGAGCCCAACATGGGGCTTGAACTCACAGCCCTGAGATCAAGACCTGAGCTGAGATCAAGAGTCAGATGCTTAACTGACAGCCATCCAGGCATCCTGGATAAGATCATTTTTAATACTTTTTTGGCTAACTCCTAAAGTAGGATAAGAATTCTCCATCTCTTTTTTGTCTTGTTGGAGTATTCCCTCCTGAGCCATTTTACAGTGGTGAATATAACTGGTGGCAGTGGGACTTAAGGTTGATGGTCAAAGTACAAACTTCATTGCTGTCCTTCCAAGTCCCGTGGGTGCACAAAATAGAGTCTCTCAGTAGTGTGTACATATGCAAACTATGCAAGGAAATGTAGCATTCCATGATTCACAAAGCAATAATTTCATCACTTATAAAGTACTTCCATACATATCATCTAATTTGATCCTTATAACACTTTTCAAGAAAACAGAGTCAAGGAAATGAAGTAACATTCTACTAGTCATGTGATAAGTGATTATCCGGAGGACAGAGATATCAAATCTTATGCTAATCCAATACTCATGTTATTTTCAACTTTCTCATCTCCAATGGATATGAGGATACAATTAAATAATAAAAGTCAACTTCTAATATTATATAATTGCATGATTTGTAGCAATAAGGTGTCTAAGAGATATTCTTGAATGTGTGGTAATTATTAATTGGAGTGAATCGTATAACTAGGGTACTTTGAAGCAGCTTGGTAACTAATATTATCTAATTTAACATTAAAAGTTGTTTCATTTTTTTATATTCTACCACCTCTATAGTAAATAATAATTTGGTCAATATATTGACTTCAATAAAATTTTAATTCTCTTCATCTTTATAATATTAGCATTGAGTTATAGGTCTCCCATTGATGAAATGTATGCTTCTATTACTTTTTCTCAAGGTTTTTATGGCTTTCAATATATTTTTCCACAGAGATTATTAGAATAGCTGATTCCTCCTTAAAACTAAAATGAATCTAAATAATATTTTACATTTGATAACGTAAAAAAAATATTCGAGAGAAACATCCTGACTTTAAGACATTTTAAGACAGCTCTGGTATTTCTGAGAGCTGAATTTATTGCTGAAGCTATTAGTTTTAAAAAGTGTTTAATTATCCTAAGTTATTTAGAAAGGAATAGCATTATAAGATTAAGAGATAGGCTGAAAATGCCTTGCTGAAGGTTTTTTTAATCTAATATTTACATCTATATTGTAGATGAAAAATGGAATTTGATTCATGCAATAAATTAATTGGTATCTGTAAATGAGTTTGGGCTAAACAATGGAAGATATAAGCACAGTGACAATCTATAATAATTACATATTTTTATATAAACAGAAATTTTAAAGCTTTTGCTATTCAAAACTTTTAAAGATTTTAGGTATATAAGAGAGCTTTTATAAGACAAAAACCTGAATATTTTCTATAGATGCTTATTAGAAATCTAACATGGGAATAATGAGGAATATTTGTTAAAGTATTTTTATCCTTTTCTGTGTAATTAGGTTTGAGACACAAGCCACTTTTGGCAGTTTTGGCCCCGAGCCTTGGATCTGTGTCTTCAAATTTGTAATGATAGATAATGATCAAATTAGTGTGCATAAATCCAGATTTTAGAGATGATGTCTGTGCCTGATGTAAGAATATATTCAAATCCTGGAAGGTATTTCTAGTTACATTTAGCTTAAAGCTGAGGTGAGGTGACCTTCCAGGGGACACAGATCCTTTGTAAAGGATGCTATTGTGAGTCTCCATGATTGTTTAACCACAAAAGGTCTGCATTTAATTTTCTGATGAAAACAGTTTGAATACCTAAGGATATTACATGTAGTATTCATATTTAAATATCTCACATAATTTCAGGGAGTCAAGGACTCTTTTAAAACTTACGGTTGATCAAAGGATTCTTCAGATATACTGCTAATTTATCAGAGCTGCACGTGAATATTTTTGGTTCCCCATAATCTCCATTTGGTATAAGTCATTAGCCTATATTGAGGTATTCTGTTTATTGCTGTAAGGATGCACTTAGGGACATTGAAATCCTTTGCTCAGCATCCTCTTCATAAATAGCCTTGAGGGAAATACATTTTGATCTAAGGAGCAGTCCAGTGTTGTCTTTCCCTTAAACAATAGGTATTCATCTTTAGATCTGAGTTGTGTAATTGATTATGATTTTCTCTGAGAGGTTTATCAGCATCCCACTACTATCAAATACATAGGACTTCATAGCACTTATTTTGTGAATTTTCCCTATTGCTAACTTCATTTTACATTGATTCCTGTTTTTCCTTTGCTATACTTTTCTCACTGCTTCTAATTTGGGTTATAGCACTGTATATTTAAAAAATATCCTGGAGTAACTGCGTTCCTCGGTTGGTTGAGTGCCAGACTTTTGGATTCAGCTCAGGTCATGATTTCAGGGTCCTGCAATGAGCTCCGAGTTGGGCTCCATGCTCAGCTTGAGATTCTCTCTCTCTCCCTCTGCCCCACCCTCCACCCCCATGTGCGAGCACTCTCTCTCTAAAATAAATAAATAAATCTTTAAACAATATCCTGAATCTTCCTTAGAAATAAAAAATATATATTTTTAATTAGAAGTTGCTTTTGTACAAAAGGAAAATAGGTCAACTGATTAATTTCTCTCACTAAATTTCAAATGCAGTGGTGATATGTGGTGGTGGAAAATATATAGGCTTTAGCTTTAGACAGATCTGAGTTCAAATACTGTCTCTGCTACCTTCAGTGATCTTGACAGCTTTTTATAATCTCTACGGAGCATAGGTTTCCTAACCTTTAAATGGAGAAAAAACTTCCCTAAGTATTTATTTACCATACATATTCCTAAGTTATTTATATAAAAGATACATTGTCAAATTATTGATATGAGATATACATTGTCGGGCATGTGTGTGGCTTAGTAGGTTAAGAGCCTAACTCTTGATTTTGGCTGGAGTCATGATCTCAGAATCATGCAGTTGAGCCCTTTGTCAGCTCTGTGCTGTGTGTTGACTCTGCTTAAGATTCTCTCTCTCTCCCTTTGTCCCTTCCCACCCTGCTCACTCTCTTCCATATACATATGTATGTGTGTGTGTATAGATAGATAGATATAGATACAGATATAGATATGGATATATATATTATATGTATTATACATTGTCAAGTTATTTTGACAACTTAGGAGGAAGTTATTATTTACATCTTGTAACAGGGCAAATTGAAGCTCAGGATGGTTAATAAACTTGTCATTAATTTTTTTTAAGATTTTATTTATTTATTTGACAGAGAGAGAGAGAGATCACAAGTAGGCAGAACAGCAGGCAGAGAGAAAGAGAAGCAGGGTCCCTGCTGAGCAGAGAGCCGGATGTGGGGCTCGATCCCAGGACCCTGAGATCATGACCTGAGCCAAAGGAAGAGGCCTAACCTACTGAGCTACCCTGGTGCCCCAGCTTGGCATAAATTAATACAGCTATTAGATAGTAAAGTAGAGATTGAAATCCAGGTCCAATTTAACTGCAAAATCATATATACTCTTTCTTTTAAAGCATACTGAATTGTGAATGCCAAACATGTAAAAATCCATCTAGGATAATAGAATATGCATCAAAATTAATGAGTAAGACTGACAAATCAGAAATTTATGTCTTAAGTTCAGAGAATCTCCGACCATTAAGGCCACCTCCTTTCTGATACTATTACCATTACTGTTTCTGATACTATTATCATTACTGTTTCTTATTGATGCAAAATGAAGATTACAAGCAAAAAAATCATAGAACATTTTATAAAAAGTAGCCATTCCATCTGCTCATTTCCTTTTTGAATAGGTGGCATGTTTTTTCTCCATAAAACCAATGTGGGAGGCCCAAAGAAAATCTCTTATAAACACTTTGGGATACCTGTGAAATGAGAGACCCACATTTTTGTTTTCTGGTTGGATATCTACTTAGCCATCAGACTTCCTGCTTCTTTGTGCTACAAAGCATGGGTTGAAAACATAACAGATGAGGTTTTGCAGGGATTTCCAGTCTAAGAGAAGAGAAAAGCAGTGTCACCTCAGAGTCTGATCCCATAGGTGTCTCTAGTCTGAGAACTCACAAAGAGACTAGATAATACATAGAGCCATAGTATTATAGGGGATCACAGGGGTGTGGGCCAAGGTGTGTACTTTTCAGAGGAATGAAGTATGAGGCTGCCAGAAGGATGAAAGTGAGTGGCTTAATTTCGTGAGCTGCATAGGAAGGAACCTTTACCTACAAGGTGAATAGGTCAACATCAAGCCCACAGCCAATGAGCAATTTGAGGAGTTTGCACCAATTAAAGAGGGGACCATAGTTTTGTCTTGGGCAGTGAAACAAGGAGACTGCCTCCCTATTCCTTTAACCCAACTCTAACTTTCCTAGAAAGGCACACAATAGGGAGAATGTGGAGCAGAGATTTGGAAACCAGAGTATCCCTTCCCCGCCGCCACACACACTTTTAAACCTCCTAGCTGCTGAAGTTTAACCTCCCAGGATGCATTGAGTAGGAAAACAATAGTGATTGTTTAGTAATAGAAAATTATTGAAAATAAACTGTACATGTGGATTGAAATAAAGTAATGGAAGAGAATTTTAAGGTGAATGTATCCCCTAGAGATGTTCACTGTAGATGTTCACTGTTAATTGTGGATGGAATGACTGTTCAACACAGCACACTTAGGACAGTTGTTGAAAAAAAAAACTATTTGTATATTCATAATTGACCTTGATACCCCTCTAGTGTTTAGTTGGTTACCTGGGACGTAAAAGTTAATTATAAACAATATTTTCTTCTCTCCCAAATCACTTCCAATTCCCCAGGAGATTTGGTGCAATTTTGTAAATTCAATATGCTCATTAAAAAAAGATATGAAAAGGGGCACCTGGGTGGCTTAGCTGGTTATGTGTCTGACTCTTGATCTCAGCTTGGGTCTTGATTTCAGGGTCATGAGTTCAAGCCCCACATTGGGTTCCATGCTGGGTGTGGAGCCTACATAAAAAAAAAAAAAGATACCTAAAGTCTTTAGCATTTTTACTTATATGTATGGATTCAATAAATTCTATTCAACAAATATATATTGAAAGTCAAGTATGTAAACATGGCCCATTTGATAGTCTTTAGGAAACTGGATTATGATAAAAAGTAGCCTTAAACTCCATGTGAGCTCCTTGGATTTCAAAAAGTTTTAAGATTATGGGAAAAGAATTCTTGCTTTCTGCCACTATTACAATTAAATTCTGGCTAAATTCACTAAGTTGAGATTTAAGATCTACACATGGGTGTCCTAATACCCACTATTAACGGAAAAGTACTCAATTTTTAAAGTTCTGCTAAATGATGGGGCACCTGGGTGGCTCAGTCATTAAGCGTCTGCCTTTGGCTCAGGTCATGATCCTGCGGTAATGGAATAGAGCCCCACATCTGGCTTCTGCTCAGTAGGAAGCCTGCTTCTCCCTCTCCCACTGCCCCTGCTTGTGTTCCCTCTCTCGCTGTCTCTGTATCAAATAAATAAATAAAATCTTTAAAAAAAAATAAAGTTCTTCTAAATGCCAACCAGCGTCTTTATAGAAATTAACTCTAATTCTTACAACAAAACGAAAGGTAGAGTTAAATAAAATAAAATAAGATAAATACTAAAATAAATTAGAGACTTAGAGAAGTTAATTTCTCTTTGGATTGAGCAAGTTATTTAAGGTATAGTTAGTAGTAATAATAGCAGTGATAATAGAAATATAGTTGTGGTAATATGTGGTCCGTCCAAGATAACAAAGGTGCCAAGCTGCTAAATGTTCAAGGTTAGATACACAGTTCCTTGTCTCTCTCCAAAGTTTCTGTTCTTTTTTTCATATCACACAGCTTCTCACAGAAACCAAAATGTTCAGTTGTTTCACCTTTCTTCACATCCTACTTAAGCTTCTACAAATAAGTCTAATTTCATAACTAGCCACAATCACTGCCTTCTTTTATTCCAACTTCTAATTAGTTCTCAAAACACCATTTGTTATTGAAAACAGCTCATTTCTTCACCTACAAAATGTGATCTTTGAGTCAAGGTCCTGACTTGTTTAAAATTCATCCTTGCGGATGTGAGTTTTAATGTCTTGCCTCCTGGAAACATGTTCTCTAGTGATCCCTAACCATTTACAAAGGCAGAGAAGGTTTAGTAAAATATTTTCCCCCATCCTAGACTGATCTCAAAAGACCATTTTAAAAAATAGTCATTAATCCTTTGGTGAAGTGATGCACAGCTGAGCCGGAGGAATAAAACTTGTTAGCATTTGATGATCTAAGGGGAGCTTAAAGGCAGAAAAATGTTTCTAGTTTGAAAGTTTAGAAAGCACCCAGTAATGTAAAAAATATTTCTATCACTTCTCCTAGCAACTTTAGACTCTCAAATGCATCATAAATATATTTGTTTTTAACTTTGAAACAGATCATACAATACCAATAAGAACAAAGTACAGTGTTAAATATTGCCAAATACTGACTAATCATTTTGTAGATGGACCAAAAAAAAAAATCTCATTTGTAAATGAATAATCACAGATCCAGTTAGTGTCTAAATTGTGCCTAAAGAAGGATGCCTATTCTTTAACATGTCAAATTCTAGCGTTATTTTATAATCATATAGGCAATAGATGTAGTAAATGAAATAGTCTTCTGTGTTTAGGAATTAAAGCTTGCTAGTGTGTTTGAAGTCCTTATATTATAAAAGGTAGGCCTTATGTATTTGCTTACCCAAGTAAGAGAAGTCTTACACCAGGTAATGGGATATTTTGCTTGTGATGGCATATTTTGTCATGTGTATACTATTTTAATAAATTTTATAAAACCTAAGGTTTATAGAAGCCTAAAAATCATTATGTTAATGTAAATAATTTATTCTAAGATATTATATTTAAAGACAAGTGTTGAAGAAGAAGATTTGAGAAAACTACAAAAAGAAAATTAAATATGGATGTTATAAGATTGTTATCTTAAGATTAAATTTGAGTGGCCAGGACGCTAAGAAATTAAAGGATTAAGTGTCAGGTGACTAGGAACTAGAACATACTCCCAGTGGAAGGCAAGAAAAAAATGAAAACAAGTAGTAAAGCAGTGCGTTCAGTGTCAAAAATAAAGCAGAGGGTTCCTTCATGATTCCTTATATTGTGAGGCCCTACACTCTCATCAGTCGATCATCAGTCAAATGTGCATCTGTTTTTTAACGACAATCCTACCACCTGGAATTAGTAAGAAATGAATGAAATAATTATGAAAATAGAGGACTAGTAAAACATCCTGGTAGGTGAAACAGCTGTCTGGAAATATTTCAGAGTCTGCTCTGAACCAATAAAATTACAGTTATTTGACAATAATTCTGATCATTGCTCGTATTAGGGTATACATTTTCTCTTTCTTTTAATCTAACAAACTTTACTTTTTTCTCTAGAGACAAACTGTAAGCTACCGGAGTAGTAATAGTGATAAAGATTGAAACACAGCAAGTGAATAATAAATATTAGTTGATGGTGATGCTGATAGGGAACATAAAGAAAGCATTTAGCAGAATAATGATGAACCCAGGTTTTTGTGTGTTTTGTTTTAGAAGTTAAAGTAAAAACTATTTAACCCAGAGTTTGAGGACTCCACAGGTACCCATGCTTCATTAAAATAGTCTGTGTAAAAGGGGTTATTTTAAAGAAAAATTAGGCTGGGGATAATACTTTTTACATGACTATTTCAACCTCAGACATGTGTTATAATGCCAGGAGCATATAATACAGAACAATGTGCAGTTCATTCACACATCCTTTCGATTAATACTTGTTGAGTCTCTTTTATATGCCAATCACTAGGATACAAATTGAACAAGACAAAGTCCCTTTTTCGTGGAGTTTATAGTCAGTTTTGAAGTTGACAAAGTCAAAACAAATTTCAAGAAGTATATAACATGTTAGATACTAATAAGTGCAATCCATGGAATAAATGCTTAGAGATTGGTGGTGGTGACAGGATGGTATTTTAGATAAAGTGTTCAGGGAAGATCTCTTTGATAAGATGACATTTGAGAAGAGATCAATGGAAATAACAAAGTGAGACAGTGGATATTGGAGGCAAGGCATTATAGACAGAGGGGGAAAAGAAACAAAGATCCAGAGACAGCATACTTGGTCTATTGGGGAAACAATGAGAAGTTCAGTGTGTCTGGAGTCAGCAAGGAGACAGTATAGAAGGTGAATTAGAGCACTGAGGGTATGGGGGGCGGGGAGATAGGCAGATCTAGGAGGGATGTGTGGGCCTTTGCAGGGATCTTCCCCTTTACTCTGCATGAGACATGAGATGGTCAGCATTGGATGGTTTTGCACAGGAGAGTGAAGTGATGTACCACTTCTTAGGAGAATTGCTGTAGTTGCTGTGTTGAAAATAAACTATAATTGCACAAAAATCACAGTAAGGTAAGGAGACTTCAATAGTCCAGGGGAGGGAGGATGATGATTTGTTCATCAGAAGGTAGAGGGAGCAGTGGAGGTAGGTGGTAAGTAATAAGATATTTAATAGATTATGAAGGGTATGCTGAGAGGATATGATGATAGATTAAATGTGGGATGTGAGAGACAGAGTCAAAGATGACTTGAACATCACTAGCCATCAGGGAGATTCAGATTTTTAAAAACCACATTGAGATACCACCTTAAACCAGTTAGAATGGCCAAAATTAGCAAGACAGGAAACAACGTGTGTTGGAGAGGATGTGGAGAAAGCGGAATCCTCTTACACTGTTGGTGAGAATGCAAGTTGGTGCAGCCACTTTGGAGAACAGTGTGGAGATTCCACAAGAAATTAAAAATAGAGCTTCCCTATGACCCTGCAATTGCACTACTGGGTATTTACCCCAAAGATACAGATGTGGTGAAAAGAAGGGCTATCTGTACCCCAATGTTTATAGCAGCAATGGCCACGGTCGCCAAACTGTGGAAAGAACCAAGATGCCCTTCAACGGACGAATGGATAAAGAAGATGTGGTCCATATACACTATGAAATATGCCTCAATCAAAAGGATGAATACCCAACTTTTGTATCAACATGGACGGGACTGGAAGAGATTATGCTGAGTGAAATAAGTCAAGCAGAGGGAGTCAATTAACATATGGTTTCACTTATTTGTGGAGCATAAGAAATAACATGGAGGACATGGGGAGATGGAGAGAAGAAGGGAGTTGAGGGAAATTGGAGGAGGAGATGAACCATGAGAGACTATGGACTCTGAAAAACAATCTGAGGGTTTTGAAGGGGCAGGGGGTGGGAGGTTGGGGGAGCCTGGTGGTGGGTATTATGGAGGGCACTTATTGCATGGAGCACTGGGTGTGGTGCAAAAACAATGAATTCTGTTACACTGAAAAGAAATTAAATTAAATTTAAAAAAAATTTTAAAAAAGATGTGTTGAATTTTTTTTTTTTTTTTTTTTTGCCTAAAACCTGGAAGAAAGAAGTAGTCTTTCATTAAGACAGAAAAGGAGGATCGGGCTTTGGGTTAAGATGCTTATTAAATATCCAAGAGGAAATGCCGAGTAGACCGTGAGGTATAGATTAGGAATTGAATAGCAATAATGGAGAGACATTGTCAAATGATTGGTGTCTATTTGGGAAGGCGAAAGAAAAAAAAAACTTACAAATTTCTCTATGAAAAGATCTCCATAGCTCATAAGAGAAACTTTCATCAAAAAAGTAAAAGATGATCTCCAAAGGTTATGAAGGTTAAGAATCTCTAATGAAGAAGATAAAAAAAAAAAAAAAAGGAAAAATCCTATGACTTGCCTGTATGTAAAGTTTACATGAATGAATGTGCTGCTTTGGAAGTCAATGCACAAACCAAATTAAATCACCATGTCAGAAATCACTCCCTTTTTTAGGAACATGTATAGGATTTTACCTGAATATTTTCACAAAGTCAAGAGAGTTAGCTCTACAAAGTAATCTTAACTGAGGTCAATTAAAGAAAAATATTTTTCTTTTTAACTTGAACCTAGTGTTAGAACCACGATGATAGCCTGTCCAAAATTCTATTGAGTAACATTTGTAAAAGAGGGATACCAATATTTCCTTAAAAGAAACATGGTAAAATAATTATGCAGATATATTGGAGATTTCTTTGCTACTGAAAAGGAAGAGAATTTTAAGAAAGAAGTAAGTTCCTGGCTCTTTGCACAAATAGTCAAGTATGTCAGAAGGCTCCAAGAATATAGAAACATGATCTTCTTTAAATGAAGCATTCTTTTTGGAGATAGGGTTAGAAAATAGTTTTAAATTGATTAAGAATGAGGGTTAAAAAAGTTTTAACATGTAGAACAAATGACATGAATTGCCTGTTAATATTATGAGTAAGTCCTTCTCCTTATATAGTAAAAACTAAAATCAAACAGAGAAAGGGTAGACATGTTTACTGATATGAGTATTTTCTCGTAAATGGTCCAATGCAATTGCCAGTGATTATTTACCTACACAAACACTAATGTAATTGTTAGTGTGTCTCTCATTCATGTTGGCACATATATATTCATCTTATACTGCCCGTAATTTACCTGCAGAAAAAAATTTAGAATGTATGTTAACACTAATTGAGAACAAGTCTGGACAAAATATGTATCTCGTCCTCTGTTCAAAGAAGCAAGAATCCCAACATGTTATATATAATGACTCGTTTTATAGCTCACTTTACATAAATACCAGTCTGTACTACTGGAATGTAAACACAGACATCTATTGAATCAGATGGACATAAATCATTTGAATAACCCAGTGAAATTTCATTGTTTCATAAAGGCTATGAGTGCCCCATTATTTACAAGTCAGGAATGAACATATACATCTAAAAGGTAAATATATTTCATAGGTTCTTTTGAGACCTACAAGAAAATGCTGTAAAAAAAGTGTCTATAAGTTACAATTACAAAAGACATGTCTAAATGTTTTCCATCTCACCTTTATAAGGAGCTAATCTAACCAGAGCTGTAAAAGATTTCATTTGGAAAGGAGAATGCTGAATGATTTCCTGTAATTATTTTACTGCTCTGTCTTGATATTTGAGGAATTTTTGCTAACTTTGTACCACACTCTGAATTCACTTTTCTGATCTCCTCTTTAATGGAGTAGCAGCACTAAACTCATTCTAAATGGAAATGGTATTTTGTAATTGCACCTTGTAAGATAGAGAATCATTTTCACGTAAAAACATTTGTGCTCATTCCCACAGTCCTGAGATCTGTAGATTGGCATGTGATAGAAGTATGATGTATGGAACATAACTAGTTGGTAATTAATAATACTGTTGAAAATTTCCAGGCTGATTGGACTTGAAGAGTTGGCTTCAAGTTGAGGAAAATGTTCTTCTTTGCCAAATAATTTGATTGTAAAAATTAAAAATGAGGGGGCGCTCGTGTGGCTCAGTGGGTTAAGCCTCTGCCTTCGGCTCAGATCATGATCTCATGGTCCTGGGATCGAGTCCTGAATCAAGCTCTCTGCTCAGCAGGGAGCCTGCTTCCCTCTCTCTCTGCCTGCCTCTCTGCCTACTTGTGATCTCTGTCTCTCTGTCATATAAATAAATAAAATCTTTTAAAAAATTAAAAATGAGGATGGGTTGGGAACAGAAGAAAAAACAGGTATTTTCTACTCCATTTGCTGCCACAATGATGTTATTATTATTATTAATATTAATTGTTGTAATATAATGATAAACTCAGCAAACTTTCCAGCACTCAGTCACCAATTCTGCCATTTTAAGTGGTTCTTAACTATTTAAAAAAAGATGATGGCATGTAAATCTGATTATAAGAAATTATTCTTCTCGGGTTGATGTCATTTGAAAGCATACTTGAAACAAATGACATCATTCAAGATAAAGGAAGAAA
>PISX010016304.1:0-46693 GCA_004024625.1 Mellivora capensis
GGGGGGGGGGGGGGGGGGGGGGGGGGGGGAGTCTGCTTGGGATTCTCTCTTTCTCCCTTTGCCCCACCGCCCACTCGTGCACTCATGCTCTAAATAAATCTTTACAAAAATAAAAAATAATCACTTCCCGGCCTCACTTCCTATTACCTGTCTCTGCTTCCTGAATCACCTCCCAATTAAACGGGTTGCTCCTGAGTCTGGACCTCAGCGTCTGCACTCATGGGACATAGGCCAAAATAGTCTAGGTGTGATGGTGAATGCCACAGGAGCCAGGATACTCAGCTGGGCGTTGCTCTAGGGAGATGTGTAGGAGAGCTTTCAGAAGACATTACCATTTGAATTTGCAGATAGAGTAGAGCAGATTGGTCTATACAGTGTGGGTGGGCCTCACGCCATCCCTTAAAGGTCTGAAGCACAAAAGGCTGAGGACGGGAGAAGAGGCCCTCTGCCAGCACATCCAGGAGCTGACACATCCATGTCTCCTGCCTTCTGGCTTGGATTCTGGCTGGGACTTACCAGCACTGGGCCCTCCTGCAGCTCCCGCTAGACAGGGTCTGTGCAGTGGCATCTGCGCATTCCTCACAAATAATCTCTTTATGTTCCTCAAAGTCTCCAACTAAATCTAACAGGAGCGGCAGCCTGGCTGGTCCGGAGTTTCAGAGACATTCTCTCCATTGAAGGGCTCCAAGAAACACGCAGAGACACGGTACCGTACATCCCTGTCCTGGTGCTCAATGACACGACCCGTTTCCGAGGAGACATCTGAAGGTCTGAGACATCCACCGCTACGGGGATATTTACTCATAAGGCCGCTCCAGGCCTTCCCTCAGGAAGCATACAGGAACGAAGACTGCTTTTGGAGGAGGCGCCTGTATTTGATTACGAAAGCCGTCCCCTATGAAAGCCATTTTTAAATTATCATTAAGACAGAGAACACTGTCATGGCTTCTCAACCTCACCACGGTGCATACGCTGAGCCACATAACTCTTTGTTCAGAGACGATGTCCCGCACACCGTGGCACACCTGTAAGCATCCTAGTCTCTGCCCTTTAAGTGCCAGAAACTTCCCCAGTTGTGCTGACGAAAACTGTCTGCAGACATTGCCAGATGTTCTTTGGGGGACAAAATCGTCCCTCGGTGAGAACCATCTACTTAGATGAACGTAATTAGTGCTTTTTTCAGGTCTTTTCAGTGGTACTATATAGAACAGGAAAAATTAAATAGGACAAATTAAAGCCATTAAAATGCTATGTTGTATTCTTTCCTTGAGTCAAACTTAAAAATCAATCAGTACGTGGCTTACTCGAATGCATTAAAATACAGGGGAGACGTACATGGCATTTGCCCTTAAATAATCTGCTTATATAAAATAATCTAAAAGAATGAGTGTGGGTGCAATAGTATTTGAAAATGGTCTTATTTTGATACATATCACATAGATTTTTCTCACATAAATTTTTCTCACAAAGAATAACCCAAGTTTGTGAACTTAATTAGGAATGATTCTCTAAACTAAAATATTTTATCTCTGGGAAAACCAGAATAATAAATAACAGTATAATAGATTTATTGTCCTTGTTTTAATGTATCTTTAACCTTAGGATTAGTATTTTGATGGACAGTATGTGTGTGACATACGTACCTTACTGCTTTTATATGACACATTATATTTTTCAAATACTTAAGTCCATCATTTCTGATGCGTTTTCACAAGGCAGGCTTCACCCACCACAGAAAAACTAGTAACAATGCAAAAAATAGTAATTAAACAGTAATATTTTATCTCAATTATTCATAAATAAAATACTAAATACAAGTGCCTTATCTGAAAATTATGTGCAGGATTCTCAAAACTAGAGATCACTAGCCAGTTTTAGGAAAAACTTACAGCCACAGACTTTTGGAATCATCTCTTATGACCATTTACACACTTATGCAAATGGACACACACACACTCACATGCACACACACGCAACAGTACTCGGAATCAACCCCTCTTCTTGCTGTCATCCTTTCTCAGTCATCTGTTCCACCCAAATCAGCCAGATGGATTCTTTTAAAATTTAACTTTCATCTTAACATTATCTGCTCAAAACCGTCACACTCCTATGACCACTCAGAATCAGATCAACGTGGTATGTGATCCGACCCCCACCTCCGCCAGTTCCCGGTGCCCATCCCACCTGCACGGTGCCCCTCTGTCCCTTACCTTTGCCTCACTCTGTTCTAACCAGGCTGCCTCCTGGGGCAGAGCCATGTTTCTAACTCAGAGCCTTTGCTCTCCTTGCCCCTGCCTGAGACAGGTGTCTCCCTCCTGGGCCCCGTTCTCCGACCACTGAAGGTAAACCAGCACCCACTTTTGGTCACTCCCTGTCTCCTCACCCTGCTCTGGTTTACTTCTTAGCACTTGGCTAAGTGCAAAGCATTGGCCCGTAAGCTTTATGGGCTTATCTTTGGTCTGATGTCCCCATTTCTAGAAGGCAGCCTGAAACTCGTGAGGTCTCTCCACACCCTGTCACCGAGCAAGGACGCCAGCATTCTCTGAGTGGTGGCGGTTACAAGGCGCACGAATCCAGTTACTGGAGGGGACCCCAACAACTTGTATTTCTGGGGCTACATGTGGCACCCAGAGACTCCATTTCTAGAACTAGCAGTAGAAAGTGGGCTTAGTTAGAGAAACAGGGGGCTTTTTCAAGTATACAGTTTGAACAATGGTCTCAAAAACCTCAAGAAGCCAGCCTCCAAGCAGAGGTATTTCAGACAAAAATTAATTGCCAAGAAAGTTTTATCACTGCAGCAATTCATACGGGGTCTGGTCGGCACGTTCACTTGGCTTTGTTTGTTTTCAGCAAGGAGCTAAAGCACAAGACCAGGAATGCTCATTTTCTACTCAGCAGAGCAGCGGGGAAATTTCAAGAAGAATTTATCTCAAGAAGAGATAAAGTCAAGGCAGGCAGAGAAAGCAAATAAATCAAAGCAAAACATTGAGGAGACTGAGAGCAAGCTTCCTGGCACCCGGAGAAATTATTCCAAGTCCCACGGCTAGCCACCTGGTAGAAACTCCGAACTCACCCACACAAAGGAAAATGTATTAAAACAGATAAGTAACTGTCAAAGTAAACTATTCTAGCCGGTCTTAAATAATATAGTGCTATTAGTATAATGTAAGCTCCATGGATATTGATATGAATAAAATACATCAAAATGTTACTTTAATATTAATTTTGCTATACCAGAGGGATTTATTTGGAAGCTGACAACTGGGAAATTTTATATAGTAAATGGTATTTGTATTCCCATAGTCTCCCACCTCTCTTTATTTTCTTTCTTTTTAGTTTGTTAAATGGACTAAAATGTCCATGAAATGTCCGTGAAAATGAAGGCAGGTCCTAAAGTGCCAGGTACATGCCTGACTGTAAAAAGGGGCATACTATGAATATTTTTTTTCAAGGAAATAATGAGTATTAATGCTGAGTCACTTCATTAGTTTACAAAGTGTGCTCTTAGGACGTCCATGTAAAGATTACAAGCAGCAAAACAGAGTCCGGCAAAGTGGGCTTTGACTCCCATGACAAATTTCAATCAGAGTAATTATTTCCTTAAATCACTTTCCTGTATTGAGGGTTCACAAAAATCTTTCATTTGAAAAGAAGCTTCTACAGCTCAAAGGAGTCTGAATGCCATCAACTTAATCCAAGAAGAAGATAAGGTTTTTAATAAAAGATGTGTTTGAAACTAGTGATATCTGGAAGTGGCGAAAATAATTCTGACTGGAAGCAGAAATCAGAGCGCACTCTTTCCCCTGAGGAATTTCCAAACTTCCACAAAGTTCCATTCTAAACTCTAAAATTATTATATGCCTTGCCTGCGTATAAATGTTGCTAGGAATAGTTCTTAAGGGCATAATTCAAAATACAGAATAAAACATTATTTAGAGACATACCTTACCATATTTATCATAAAGAAAAATAGAAACCACCTAAAAGTTTCACAACGGATACGTCGTTAAAGTACGCTGTATCCAAACCACAGGATCACGGATGTTTTTACTTAAGCCGTCCTACAAGTGTTTGTACTCCTGAGTTACAAGGGGCAAAACGCAGGGCATACAACTGGATGGGCGGTCTCTGGTCAACTCTGGGTGTGGACAATTATCCAGGAGAGGAAAAAAAGGAATACACACATAAGCACACACCTAATGTTCAGTTTCTAAATATTAGGAGATGTCCTCTAGTGTCCCCTGCCTAAGGCTGTGTTAACACTGGCGCCAGTCAAAACCCAGACGTCAGGAGGTCCGGGTCTGAACGGAGCTCTCTCACTGCCTTTTGTGTGACAAGTTCTTCCCTTCTCTGTGCCCCAGTTTATGTACCTGTAAACAGAGAGGATAGTGCTCTCTCTCTCCATTGATACTCATTGATTCACAGTGCCAACGTGAGGGTTAAATGCATTATTAGCTGTAAAGTGCTAGAATAAGGCAGGCGAATACTGTTTGCCCCATAAAAATAGCTATTTCTCTATCCTCCCACTTGGTAGACAGCAATCAGTCAACCACAGTTCGTTAAATTATTTTTGAGTTTTAAAACATATGCTGCTCTGGGTAGACTGTACTTCCAAAGTCCATGTGCTGCTTTCCCCAGGAGGAAGGGGTGGTCCAGAGGGAGAGAGTCACAAAGAGCTGAAGGTCGTGGAGCAACTACTTTCCCAGCCTTCTGCTGCTCTAGGGCCTAGAACGAAGGGCGGCCCCAAATCTACTTGTAATGTTTTCATAGACACCACCACTTATGTTGTATCTAAGACCATCAAGAGATTATCCTTTTAAATCCTTTATGTCTGTATATGGTCACCGGAAGAAGTAGTGGTCTCCTGGTCACCCCACAATCCCTCAAAGATCTATGCATCTCATGGGTCTGACCTCCTACCCTTCTCAAGCTCTTGACCCTTCCCCTAGGTCCTATGAAACTCAAGTTCAACTATCAGTAAAAGTTCCTACATCTTAACCATTCTGAGGCAGCTCCTCTTTCTGTAAAGGAAACCCAGATGTCTTTGGAGGTGGTGCATCATGAAGGCTTCCCACATGGTCAGCGTTTGCTTCCACGGCCAGGTACTGCTGGCTCTGGCACTGGATGATGTCTCCACCTATGTACGTCTCATTACTATTTCCAGATACTTTTTTTTCCAGATACTTTTTACTATTTCCAGATACTATTTCCAGTGCCCCAGCTTTGAGACTCCAACACCTTCTTCCTTTAGTCATCTGCAAAATCCCAAGTCATCCCCATTACTCCTTGAATATTTTTATCCCTGGCACACTGCCATTTTCTCCAGCTCCATGCTTGGTCTTATTCTTGATTTCTGTATCAATGCTGGATCGTCCTTGCAAGACTGGCTTCTCCCATCACTCACCACCTCTTCTCCAACCCCAGCTCCAAACCGCCCTTTTGTCCCAAACCCAGCCTTCCATCTTTTCACCATGACACCTAATGATTTTCCAGAGCTGATTTGAAGTGTTCTGTAATTGGACCCCCATTTTCCTGGACACCTGGACTTCAATGACTCTGGCTTCACTGGACCATAGAGTTCACTGATCTTGCCACTTTCCACTCATTCCTTCATGTCCTCGTGTCTCCTCTGGCCATCCTAAGATTTCCAGCCATTATTTAACTCTTTTTCCCTTGCCCTTGCTTAAGTCCATTGTCAATACCTTAAATTCAAACTTGGGCCGAATCCACATTTATTCACATGTAGTTAAATATGGCTGGAGAAAAAGCAAAACTGGAAATATGCAGATAGTCTAACTTTAAATCGATGACCAAATCCACACTGGCCTTTGAGGTGGCATTCTTACTTCATTTCCCTCAGTTTTGAGTCTTCCTTTTGGGGAATGGCCATTTCATAGTCCCTTCATTCTTTGCTTGCCAACATGCCCCACCATATTCTTATCCTTACGTAGTGATTTCAGTGTTCTGTTTACTAAAAATAAAATAAAACCTAAAGAAATTTTATAATCTATGGATATCCCCATTTAACCCCCTCTTTGTACTTGTGCTCATAAAATATCCATCCTGTGTATACCAGAAAGATTCCTCCTAGTGTTAACATCTGTGTGTGTTCTTGCTTCCATCCCTGATCAAGCTACTAAGCCCAAGCTTCACCACTCTCTCCTCTCTCAATATGATCCTTTTCCTTTTTTTTAGAGAATTGTCCTCAGCATACAAACATTTTATGATTTACCCCAGTTTTCTTAAAAAACTACACTTTGAGTCTACATCTCCCTCCAGATTACATACACACCTCTAGTCTTAATTTGAAAAAAAAAAATCCCTTTCTGAGGCACACATTTCAAAAAAAGTGTCTATAATTGAAATCTTTAATTTTTTTCTCATCCTCTCTTGAACCCACTTGAGTCATGATTTTGTCCTTCCTGGACTGCAGCTGCTCAAGGAGCAACACAAATAAATCCTACAGTCAGTTCTCATGTCATATAAGCCCTCAGCAACACTGGACAGTTATCCATTTCCTCTTCCTTGAAATGTTTTCTGTTTTCCACTGTTTTAAGACTTTTTTTAAACTTTGAAATAATTACAAATTCACAGTTTTCAAAAACTGTAGAGTGATCTCTTCTCTCATTTTCTACCAGTGATTGTATCTTCCATATATGCTACAATAAAAATGGCACTGGTACAATGTGTACACACATTTATTCACTAGGCTTTTTAGGATTTTTAGGAACTACTCTTCTCATGCTTGCTCTGACCTTATTGGCCATTTATACTCAGCCCCACCGTGTTTCATGCCACCCTCCAATCCTTAGCACAATGCCTGAGTTTCCATCATTAGACCATGTTCTTCCCTGACTACATTCATCCCTTACGGGTCTCATCCAGGCTCAGTTGCATGGGTGTCAATTCCATCCGTATGCTGACAGTTCTCAAATTGGTCTTTTCCAGATCTGTCAATTCCAGATCTCTCTCCTGAATTCAGTGTTATGTACACTACTGCCTACATGATGCATCCATACGGATGTCTAAACAGCCTTCCAGACTCACACCCAAGTCATACTCTTGATCCTTCCCTTTCCAAAAACTGAAATTTCACCAACTTCTCCACTTCAATAGATAGCAACTCCACTCTTCCAGTGGCTGTAAAAAGGTCTTGGCATCACCCCTGGCTCTTCTGTTTCTTTCACATTCCAGGAGTACAGTGCTGAAGAACCCTACTGGCCCTTTCTTCAGACTATGTTCTCAATCCAGCTGGATCTCGCAGTATGCCTTGCCACCTTGCCATCACCTCTCAAAATAACATCTCTCAATCTGAATATTGAGATGGCTTCCTAACATGTTCTCTGATTTTGTCCTTCCCACCACAGATTCTCTTCTCAACAGAGTGGCCAAGTAATCCTCTTAAATTCTAAGGCAGATGATGTTAATTCTCAAAACACTCTAATGCCTTTTCATATTGTTCACAATAGAAACTAGTGTCCATGTTATGGAGCACTTCTTTGACCTTTCCTACCAGGCACACCTTGTCCAGTCTGCTCCGGCCATACTGGCTGCTGTTATCCCTCGTTCTCTTGCTGTGTGTGCTAGTCTCCAGACCAAAGCCCTGGCTGTTTTCTTGATCTGGACCACTCTCTTGATATTCCTGATATTCCCTGATACTCTCTTACCTCCACAAGGGATCCAAGTGAGGTCGGTTTTGCCAAAGACAGAGGTTTCTCAGGATACAGGGAGGACTTTAGGTGCTAAAACTGGGACAGCCCTGGATAAACCAAGCAGCTGGTCACTACAGCTCTTAGTCAAATGTCACTTAGAACATCTCTGAACACTTATTACTATTAGATATGTGACATATTCGTTTTAACTCATCTCTTTATGTATCTATGTTATCGATCCCCAATGAAAAATAGTATTTCCATGGCAGTTGAGATTTTTCTTGTTTTGTTCATTTTGTAGTCACAGCTTCAAAAACTAATGGATGCAAACTACAGCTTGTGGACCACATTTGCCCTCCTGTTTTATAAATAAAACTTTATTGGAACACAGCCATGCCTATTTGTTTAGGTAGTACCTATGGAAACATGTCTCTACAATGACTGACTACGGTAGCTGATAGAGAGGCGATATGGCTTGAAAGACATAAAATATTTACTACCTGACCCTTGACAGGAAGAGTTTACTGACCTGACTGAGTGTATCTGAGCACTTGTAGGTCCTTGATAACTAAGTGTTTCATTAGGGAATGAATGAGTGAATACAAATAGTAAACAGGCATGTTCTATTGGAAATCAAGACAATTAAGGCGACTTTGGGGCATCATTTTGATGCTACTAAATTCTCAGCAAATTAAAAGTAAATACTAGCATCGAAACTAAGAGTAATTGTGGAGAAACTCCTTGCGGCAAGGAAATTTGTTGAGCAAGTGTGCACTGCATAAACAACATTCCTAGAACTCTGTCCTTAGGAACGGATTAAATAGAACAAAAACAAAGCTATATGTACAGAGACACTAATTATAGCATTATGTGCTGCAGCAAACATTGGAAACACTCATTATGTTCAATTATGGGGAGAGAAATAACAATTTGTATAATTTTGAGGATATTGAGAATAAAATGCTATCAATTAAAACTTAAAAGTTTATAACACTAATCTTGCAAAAGAAAAAAAAACAAGTGTCACATGCTTTATGATTTTAAAATCTGAGAGCTTTTCAGAGCTTGAGCTGGTCTCCTCTGGTCCCTATTTTCTCTCCATCCCAGCTCTTCAATGATAATGTTTACAGTAATAATAGCAATTATTGATGTGGAGCACTTTGAGAATCTTATGTAATCCTTACCAGTTCCGTGAGATTCAAAGTATTAGCCTAATGCGACAGATTCAGAACCAGAGGCTTTACAAGCAAAGAGCTTGTCCGAGATGTCCCAGCTCGTATGTGACAAAGCAGGATCTCCAGCGATCAAGCCCTTCCCACTCAGCACGCCCATTACTACCTGTCCCAATGAACGGCATTTACTTGGGGGGGGGGTATTTATATGAGCACTAGTCATGCTCACCTCTACGACTGAATATGGAAGCCTGGAATAAAATCACAGAAAAATACTATAAATTAACCCACAAAATTGAAAAATAATTGGCTCATAGACACTTGTGATTATAATTTAGAGCGTTACAAGATGGTATTTAATGAGATAATGTTATTTAAAAAAGGCACTTAGCAGAAAGCATGTAGCAGACTGAAATGAAAAACAAGTGAACCAAATTTACTATAATCTTATGTTGACATATATTTTTGATACCTCTTTTCCCCCCTCTATTTTAGTAAGACTTAGACTTGTTTATTGCACAGTGTGCAAGAAAACTACTTAAAACAAAATTGTCTAAAGCCATTCAAACTTAATTTAGAGCCAGGTTTCTTATATGAAGATTGTCACACTTAATCTTACTTTGTAATGTGTGGTCCTGACATGACAGATCATTTAAGATGCATTTGATGTTATTTCGGTAACATAACTGATAAAAACACAGCTGTGTTTTAAATATCACAGAATGTATAGGCTCCCATAAAAAGCATGACTTCTCTCCCTTCTCCTCCCCTCCAGCTACATCTTTCCCAGCCTCTCTCTCACCCCATCACTAGCAATGGCATGTCTGCAATTAAGAAACCTTGAGTGACATTTCATAAAGCACTGGCAAGTGACACACTGTCATTTCCAGTCACGTTATGGGAGGCTTATCAGTTAAAGAAATTTGCAGCTCGAGACTGTACCACACGGACCACAGGCATACATTACTGAGTCTCTTTAATTAAAGGTGTTCCTGAAACCGGTTCCTGGTTCTTCACTTCATGGCATCCTGGCTCACTAACGATCATCTATTCTTCTAAGAAAAATGCAACCACCCGAAATGGATAAAATCAGTCATCTCTTTAATAAAAAAAATATTTAAAAATTTAAAAAACCCTAACAGCTGTCATATCTGTTATGCTTTAAAACCATCACATAATACTGACAGTGTGTTTTGACACATTTAGGTGAATATTTATCTTAAATGCATGTGTTCAGACAGAAACAAGGTTAGACTTTATGGAAGCTTAGCTTCCGATACTCAGCATTTGCTATTATTTGTAATGGTTTACAGATCATGCTTCTCAACAAAACAAAAGCAAACAACCCCCCGTTCAACTTTCCCCAGGAAGGAGGCAGCAGTCGGCGGTAAGTGTAAAAAGCATGAAGAGGAAGAGAGAACCAGCTACAGCACCAACTGTCTTTGTAGACTTGGAGAAGATTCCTTGCACGTCAGGAAGTTAAATTCCTCTTCACAAACTATCAATATTCACTTCAAAATTTAGAACAATATAAATTAGTGTATATAGACTTCATAATATGACACCTGCCACGGAGATTTGCTCTAAATAAAATGGTTCGCCATGCTCTCTCTACTTCCCCATCACTTTCTTTCTTGAGCATTTCACAGTTACCTTAGAAGATTCCACTGGCTGGAAAGAGGAAATAAAGAAGGGATAATCATTGGCCAACTACCTCTCAATTTTTTTTTAAATTTTTTATAAACATAAAAAGTATTTTTATCCCCAGGGGTACACGTCTGTGATTCGCCAGGTTTACACACTTCATAGCGCTAACCATAGCACATACCCTCCCCAATGTCCATTACCCCATCTCTCAAATATTTTTGTATTTTGCCCCAACTGCCTCCCACGGGGACTCTACTTGGAGCCAGAGCACACCCCTATTGGCATCACACCGAAGCCACTACCTGGCCCCATCTGCTCCGTCTTGCCTTTCTGGCCAAGGTGGGGGATTCCTGGGACAACAGGCGAGGGGTGGGGTTTAGTAAAGGCCCTAAAGCTGCAAGGAAGAGAGAAGAAAAGAGGTTTGCACCAGCTTAATCCAAAGAAAACCTTCCCCAAAGCAGGAAGGCCATCAGATTGAGAAAACAGACCACTATCTGCTTTGTTCTCTCCAAGGTTGATTTACTCGGCAAAGAAATAGCTCTCACAAATCATATTTAGCCTTTACAATAAAATACAAGAAAGGCCTTACAGCCAAACAGCCCTCTACAGGCTTAAGGTTCTCTTGAGCTAAGCTTGCACAAAATTTTTCATTTGCAACCCTGCTAGTTACTTCCAGGAGGCAGTTTGAGGACTGCGTCGTCGTGGCTTAAACCGTTTGCATCTCCACAAAAGACACAGAAGACCTAGCACCACTTTCCCCTCCTGGCCTCTGACTGCCTGTGTTTTTCTCCTTTCTGGGCACACAACTTCTAAATGGCTCGTGGGGCTGGGAGACTTCCTCCTGTGCTGCACGTAGGGGCAGGTGGAGAGGGAGAACGGTGAACACCTCCCCCCACTCTCATCTCTCTAGGGGGAAACCGAGTCACCTGCTGATTCTGATAGCACACCTCCACAGAAGCCGTCTTCTCCCTGCCCTTTCCCAGGTTTTTGAGGCAGGGCTCAAGCACAGAGTTCTCAAGAAGAGAATGTTTAATTCAAACTCAAGTGTTTATTTCCAAACTAAAACTTAAGATTCTTTTAAAGACATTTATTTCTCTTGTAAATTAGAAGGACGCGGGCAGAGCCCTTCGAGGACAAAGGGCATGAGACGCCCAGGCTCAGATTCTGCCTTTTCCTCCTGCTACTCCGTGACCTCAGAAAAGTCACTTCACACCTCGGTGCCCGAGACTCTGTAAGAAACAGGGCCTGCAGAAACAGGGAACTTGAATGGTTGCCGTGAAAATTAAATGCAAGAATATATGTAAGGCACGTGTGCAGGGCTTGCTGCCTGGTCATGGCTAGAGCTTTCACCATTAGAATCACAGTTTTTTTCTTAAAACCTTACAATTTAAGAGACCAAACCGAAATGTCTATCACCTGAAAACGAATGCTGCTCTATTTGCTACCTATTCAGATACTTTGAGTTTGATCGATGATTCCCTTAAGATAAAAGGACTCTAGAAAGAATCCACATCTGGAACATCACTAACCCTTGTGTTCTCTACCCGGTCATGCTATGTATGTGTGTTTGGCTATTCACGTGTGTGTTGTCTATGTAATTTCTCTCTTACCAATGCATTTCTTTTTTTAAACATTTAGAGAGAGAGATGAGCGCACAAGCAAGGGGAGAGGCAGAGGGAGAGGGGGAAGCAGAGTTCCCACTGAGCTGGGAGCCCCACATGGGGCTCAAGCGCACGATGTGGAGATCATGACCAGAGCCAAAGGCAGAGGCCCACCCATCCCAGCCACCCAGCCGACCCTTGCCAACGCATTTCAGTAGTGACCTGTAGAATGGAATGACCTGTTCCTCCGCAGACGAACCCCCCCCCCCCCCGTAGGTACTTCATCTCCCCTCCGAGTCTCCCCTTCATTCAATTTTTCTCCTTAAATCAGCCTGATAGTTTTTTTTTCATGCCAAAGATTATCAATGATGCACGAAGACCTTCTAAGAGCTGCCACCACTGAAGTCCCACAGTTGACGTGAATTTACTTTCAGATCATTTGCCATCGGGCTTCACTCATTTAGTTCCAAAATCTGCTTTTAAGACTGGAAAGGCAGATGGGATAGGAATAATTATAGGAGTTTATGGAATTTTATAAATTTATAGATTGTATTTATAAATTTATAAATTTAAAAATTTATAGAATTCTACTATGTCAGCTTCTTTGCTAAGCACTTTACCTGGATCATCTCACTTCATCTCTACAACAGGCGTATGAAATAGGTACTATGACACAGAGAAGGAAGTTCAGACCAGAGAGAGGAAAGGGGTTTGAGCAAAGCTACAGCACAGGGCTGGCGGGCACAACTTGCTCCCCGGTAACACCGCAGCCCCTGAAACCTGATGCTGCCCCTTCTCTGCTTTCCTCGCCTTCTTTAGTGCTGAGGACTTTGCAAGGTGCCTAGCCTGTGCCATTTCCCGTCATCCTCATACTAATACCGAGAACAGCATCTTTTCAAAATATTAGCTTTTTCTCTTCATAACACTGTGCAGAGATCGGGTATGTGGCCTCTGGCGCTAAGCCGCGGGGCCCAGACGTCACGTGTGTTGCTTTCTGGCTGTGTGAGCATCTGACTGTAGTGTATGTAACAGTTTCCAAACGGGAAACTAGACCCCAAAATTAAATCTAGCTTTTCCCCTCCCCAGAAAGTCTTACTTTTATTCATTCACACTTCTGAGATTTTATTTGAGAGAGAGAGAAAATGAATGGGGGGAGAGGCAGAAGGAGAGGGAGGAGGAGAAGGAGATTCCTAGCTGAGCAAGGAACAGGACGCGGGGCTCGATCCCAGGACCCGGAGACCATGACCTGAGCTGAAGGCAGAGGCTTCCACTACTACTGGGCCACCCAGACGCCCCCCACCTCGCCCCCACCAGTTCATACTTTTTGGTCCTACATGCACAAAGCTGTTTCCAATTCTTTGCTTACTCTGCCAGCTAATCTGCACCTTCTTCAAAGTTTTCCATAATCTTCATTCATTAGACCCCAGTGTCATTTGTTCCAAAAGTAAGATGGCATCTGAAATGAGGTTCCTTTTGAGAAACCTTTTCGGATTAATCAAGAGCTAGCTCCCTCTTATCTCTTGCCTAAACTAATTTTAAAAATAGACTCTACTTTCTGATACTATTCAGCTCAAATCTGCTTCAGCACTTGCTGAGGAGTTAAGGGAAGAATTCCAATCAGACCATGATACAGATTTGTGTACTTCAGACCCATTTTCTTATCAGTCCTTATCATGAACCTACATCTATATACTGAATCTACATCATAAGTGAAAATGAAGCCTACTCAGCACCACAACTCCACATGCATTAACAATTGGTGTAGCAGGGACAAAGAATACAAAACTCCTCTGCCTGCAAAGGAAATCTGAGCCCTTTGAAATAGCCATCACCAGCCTATGTGGCAGATGAGAATTTGTAATATGGCTTCCACATTGAGGCATGTTGCAACTGTAAAATACACACCAGGTTTTCCAGAAGAGTGTGGAAAAAACACAAACTACTTCATTAATAGTTTATGCTGATCATGCGTTGGGAAGTTCATCTTTGGGCTAGGTCTTGTTAAGAAAATGTATTAGGGGCGCCTGGGTGGCTCAGTTGGTTAAGCGGCTGCCTTCGGCTCAGGTCATGATCCCAGCGTCCTGGGATCGAGTCCCACATCGGGCTCCTTGCTCAGCGGGGAGCCTGCTTCTCCCTCTGCCTCTGCCTGCCACTCTGTCTGCCTGGGCTCGCTCTCTCTCTCTCCCTTTCTCTCTCAAATAAATAAAAATTTTTAAAAAATGTATTAAAATTGATTTCATTTGTTTCTTTTTACTGCATCAAAGTAATTAGTGGGAAATTTTAATGAGATGTGTCAGCTCATACTTGCATCATATTTCTAGGGGGAAACACTGTAATAAACACTGAGTTATTGGATTTTATTAGGCATGTGGCAGCTGAACATTCCCTTAATCCCTGCAAAGGTGATGACAGTCACATCCCATCCAGCCACGTCACACCCAGAAGCAGCTCTGGGCTACAGCCTAGCTCATCTTGAACGAGTGCGTCTGTGGCATTTTCCCACACCGTGTGTGTTATCTTTCTACCCAAGAAGATTACAAATATAGTTTCTTCCCTCAAGAAAATCTTTCACATGTGTTTGCTTTCTTAAAAACCTCTCCATTTTCTCTTTTGACATATGCCTACGAAACATGACTTTTTTAACTTGAGCCAAACACTTCAGTTAGAAAATTCAAAGTCCACTTCCCTACACGTGTACACATGCATGCATGTGTGTGTGCATGTTTGTGCAGAAAGACAGAGAAATTATACTTCAGCAGAAGACACTAATACACTTGAAATGACCCAATAATGCTTTAACACTTCGGGAAAGAAAGGTTTTCCATGTATAATTTTATACTCATCTCTAGTGTCCATCAATGTGGACGCAGACATGGACACTTGCAAGCATGCTAAGGCTTAAAGGATTTTCCTCTGAAGCAACAGTTCTTAAGAAGCTATTTGAGGGGCGCCTGGGTGGCTCAGTGGGTTAAAGCCTCTGCTTTCGGCTCGGGTCATGATCCCAGGGTCCTGGGATCGAGCCCTGCGTCGGGCTCTCTGCTCCGCGGAGAGCCTGCTTCCTCCTCTCTCTCCCTGCCTGCCTCTCTGCCTACTTGTGATCTCTGTCTGTCAAATAAATAAATACAATCTTTAAAAAAAAAAAAAGAAGCTATTTGAGGTGAACCAATGAAAGAGGAAGACCAACGTTGGATTTAGGAATGAGCGGGCAGGTTGAGGGGGGTGGTGAAGGAACAGCTTGGGAAGCCAGTGCAGAGCCCTCTAAGGGACAGTTCAGGGAGTAGGAGGGATTGAGTTTGGGGAATAACGGCAATGGAAGTACAATACCTGGGAGCAGTGGCAACTAGAGACTTCAGGAAGGACAGACAACAATGGTCTGTGAGATGTGAAGCAATCTGGTTTAACAGAAAGTCTATGGCCTTCAGGAAGAAGAATAGAGTTTGCTCCTAGTAAAAATTCAAACATGCGTAAAGTAGAAGACATCCATATTATTTTGACAACACATAAGTATTACTAATGCACAAGGGGAAAAATAGAGATAATTCAAAATTTTAGGACCAATGGAAGGCAGTCGTGGCATGACCAGGCCAGCCATTTACCAAATCTGTCTCTTCTTCCTTCTGACTAAGGAAGATCCAACCCCTCACCTCCTTTCTGGTTAAGTGTGAACACAAGAGCTGAGTCTAACCAACACGATGTACATGCAGGGACCTGCTCTACCCACTCCAGCTCTGTCCTCCCTCTGCCAAGTGCATGGAGACAAGGCTGGCAACTCACAGAAAGCCAGATACACAAGCCCCCAGATTACCAACTGTATCAGAACCAGTTGCTAGTCAGAAATATTCACGTAGTGTTACACATGTGCAAACAACATTTGTGTTTGAGCTTGCAAATATTACATTAGCTAAGTAAGCTATAGAAAGTAGCCTTGGTCCAAATGTGAAACAAAAGTAATTATGGCGTTACTATGAATAATGAGGCTAAGGAAGAACTCATCTGAACTCTGACGGCACAGAGTTGTGATACTGGATTATAGAGGAGGCAACGTAATTACAAGCATAATACTTAGCTCTGCAGTGAAAAATATTGACATAGTTATAATAATATGACTGCTGCTTATTGCTTTTCAGCCTTTAGACAAATTAAGAAAGACTTGATTATGATTATAACATAAAATATAAATGTGAACAACTTTGATACTGCAAAAGTTCTACTACAGCTGAGAGAATAAGACAGGAGGAAAGGATTAGAAGGTCCACCAGAAAGGGGGAGGCCAGCTACCTATTCTCTGTTAGGGCCGTGCCTCCTATCATCTTGAGCTGTAATCCTGATAAAGCCTCGCCTGGGCCTTTGATTTTTGGGTCTGGCCTTGTTTCTAGCATTTTTGGCCCTCAGACATCAATTCCGGGAGATTTTGGCAACCATGTAGAGATCCTAAGACGAGACAGGACTCAGCGGGGTTGAAGAGGCTGGACCTGAAGCTCTGCTGGCTCGCTGATGGGGGCGGACAGCCGTCCCAAGGCCAGAACTAGGATGCTCCAGGATGCAGGCTGGTCTATCAGCCCGAGGACCACGGCTTCACAAAGCACCAGTGAGCGGCTGGCGTTGCCTGTCACTACCAACCAATCAGGATGAAACCCTTCCAGCCAATCAGGGTGAAGCCCTTTTCCAGGCTTCCCCCTACTGCTAAGTAGACTGGGAACTCTAGCAGACTATTCGACCGTGAACCAGAGTGGGAAGGTTCTCAGCACAGGTAGGGCCTCTGCTCTGTTCGGAGAGACAGCATCACTGCTCTCTGGCTGTGCTGCGTCTCCCTCAGCTTCAGCTGTAGCCCCACTAAAGCCTTGCCTCTGTCTTTGGGGGAAAAAGATATACTGTGTATTTAAATTTGTAAAATAATATGCAGAGATATAAATTAGGAGAAACAAAAGAAAATGTAAAAAAAATGTAAAAAATAAATTAGGACAAGCAAGACATTGTAGATGCGAGTAACAGATCTTAATACTCAAAGCAAATTATCAATTAAAAAATTGATAAAGAACAGTATAAGCAGTTATAATAAAAAACAGTTAAATGTTTTCAAACTATCTGTGGCATAATGGTAGTTTCAATGGGGTGTTTCTTTTCATAGTAGTTATTACTATAGTAAGTAATAACTATATTACTATAACTAGTTATATTACTTACTATAACTAGATTACTTGCTAACGTAGTAAGTTATTACTATTTTTTAAATCATGTGCATATGCCACTCACAGTAAACAAATTTTAGTAAAAGCAGGATATCAACTATCTTTTTATATTGTCTACGCCCCAAATTTATAACCTATGTCAGCACAATTTGAAACCTCCTCTCTTTTAGTACAGGAATAACAGTGTTTCCCCTGCCTACATCTCAAGGTGATTGGAGATACAAACAGGTTCATGAATTTGTGGACGTCAGCATATTTGCAAACTGAAATTATAGAAATGCCACTTTTAGATGCCTTTCTATGGGAGTTCATAGAAGTTGTGCACATGTTAATACAGACTAATCTGTGAAGTGCAGAATAGACAAAAATAAGGTATTTAAGACTGCTTATAATTGATAATGTCCAGAGCTATGACTTCAGGGATCTCAGCTCTGTAATAGCCGCTAAAAGTTATTTTATAAAGCACTTTGCAAACACAGTGTTCCATCATTGAAAGCATTAAGGCACATCAAAAGTGCTGTTTGGGAAGAAAGAGCATGCACCTTTGGCTGGAGTGGACTAGTGTTTTCTTGGAGCTGGCTTATTTCAAATAGCACATGCCTGTTGCAACTGCCCTGTCATTTATGCAAAGCATAAAACAAAACTTAAGCTCTCTTAATCTCTTCTATGCCCAGCCATAGCTAAGTTCCCCAAAAGTCTCTCATATCCACCTACCCTCCATGTGACTGTACTCACGAAGAAGGCAGCAGATGTAAGATCACACTGATACTTAAAAAGTGAGGTCCAGAATCGGAGAGTTGCAGGGTCTACGGAGAGGCAGTCAAGAGGGCCTTACCCACTTCATGCTGGGATGATGCGAGGAGAGGACTATTTCCTCATGGAGTTGTTTTGGATCAGATAAATTATTTCTCATGAAGGAGCATTTTCCAAATGTAGATCCTTACCTACTTCCTTTTAACCTTCTTGATCATGCCATAAATCTGGAGACAACAACCTGCTGTTCAGTTTCCATTCAAAAACAATCTCTTCTCTTTTCGATTTTATACTCTATGACCCTCCAGTGTCCTGGGGACCAAAGTAATATGTGATATATCCTGGCCGCTGATGTTATAGTCTTTTGATTTAGTAATACAGTGAGGGAAGCATAAAGCAAATGAAGATGACACTTAAATTCTAAGCTGAGGGCATCTGTTATTCATTCTATCTACTTCCTTCTTTTCCCCCTTTGTATTTCTCCGCTAAGTACCCACCAGACTTGCACAAACAGAAACAGCCAATCTTTGCAAGACTGGAAGAGACCATAGGAGCCATAAGAAATAATGGAGTGATAGTTGTCTTTCTCCGATTGACTTATTTCACTAAGCATAATACCCTCTAGTTCCATCCACATCATTGCAAATGGCAAGATTTCATTTCTTTTGAAAAGACAACTATCATATGATATCCCTGATATGAGGAAGTGGAGATGCAACATGGGGAGTTGTGGGGGCAGGAAAAGAAGAAAAGAAACAAGATGGGATCGGGAGGGAGACAAACCATAAGTGACTCTTAATCTCACAAAACAAACTGAGGGTTCCTGTGGGGAGGGGGGTCAGGAGAGGGGGGTGGGTTAATGGACATTGGGGAGGGGATGTGCTATGGTTAGTGCTGTGAAGTGTGTAAACCTGGCGATTCACAGACATGTACCCCTGGGGATAAAAAAACATTATATGTTTATAAAAGATAAAAAAATTTTAAATCAAAAAAAAAGAAAGAAAGAAAGAATGGAGTGAAATCAAGATACAGATGTTAATTTGAAAACTCCAGGATAAATGAGGAAGACTGAAATAGGAGGCCTCCAGAAGAAGAAAATCTAGACTCTCACCCTGGAAAGAATTCAGTTTGATACAGCTCATAGGAATTAGAAGAATCATTTTAAGCAGAGCTGGCTGGTCTCTTCTTTTATTATGTACTAATTTTATTGAATATATGGTTCTAACATCTTTTTAAAAGTATCATGACTCTAGAAATGATGCACACCTTTAGGTGTCATTGTTCAGGTTAAATGTTGTCCCTGGGAGTTAATATGTAATTTTTTCAGCTCTCACAAGAAACATAACAGGATATAGTGGTGTTACCATCATGGCACCATCAAGAAGAATCCTCCAGGGACTCCTGGAACTAAACAGCTGGAAGGCTGGGGAAGCAGAAAATTTATTCATTTCATTTTTATAAATAATCTAAGCCCGCTTTACTGAATTTCACTTATGTCTTCCCTAGATATGCCATCTACACATTTGTAAGAATTAGGTCATTGTTTTTTTCTTGATGATTCAGTTACCCAATTCAATGACAAACTGTTACAGCTTTCAAATTTGTTTCATAAAGTAACTGTATCTAATTTAATGCATTTTGAGTTTGCTACTAGCACAAGCACCGGGAAAAGCAAAGTAGAGGCATAAATGCAATAATCTGTAATAAAGGGCAAAAATATTTTTCTTGACAAAAGTATATTAATATAGTTGGAATTGAATAAATTGGTGACAGAATAAGAATGATGATGGGCTTATTGTTATATTAACTTTGACTTTATAAGTTTCATAATTGCGTAATTGATAAAGACCCTTCGATTAAGAAGAAAACTCCTTGGGGAAGAAAGAAGGGGCTATGGTTACTGTTAATATTGACTTCTTGCACTTTCAAGCTTGTAATGACTCCTTATGTGGTACTCAGCATAGTTCTACATCTCTACCATGTCCCGGAGGGAATCAGGGATAGTGGTAAAGGGAAAGAGCTACAGACCAGGCTAAATTTTAATGTAGAGGGAAATCAAGGGTATAGTCACAAAGTCTGTATGACTCCGTACTATCTCCTGGGAGGTTAGAGACCAATTCAAGAAATGATGTTAAGACAGTATGTTCAAATATAAAATGGTAACAAAATCCATGCTGTGGCAGGAGGACTTGTTTTTGAAGCAAGCTCAAAGGAGGTTGCAAAGCAAGAAATGACAGAAACTGGGACTTTAGTGTAAACTTGATAAATTTGTAAGATTGATAACCCCAAGGGAGATAAACAGGTAAACTGTGTAACAGGATAAAAACAGCAAAAGTTTGGGATTAAGCATGGACTAGTACGTTGGGAAGGAATTCTTTGGGAGGAAAAAAAGAATAACGGGTGCATCGGGTTTGCCAGTTTCTGTGGTATAAACCCTCGCTGCGTGGTGACGTCCAGCTATAGCGGGGTGTGAGGAATGCAGAGCAGAAGGGACGCTGCCATCAGTAGCTGCGAGGAAAGCCAGCGTCCGGGAGCCCTGGCAGAACACTGCATGTGGGGAGAAAGGCGTCAAGCCTGTGTCCGGGAGCCCTGGCAGACGGCATTCACTGTTCAGCCAAGCCAGGGCTATCCTGGGGCACGTCGGTAGCCACGACGAAGACTCAGCACGTCACTCCTGCTGAGTCCCTGAAGGGGTCTGGCTGAGGGAGAAAGGGGGCGAGGAAGCCACGTGTGCTGGGAAGGACCGTCAGGGAGTAGAATGTAGGATGGACGCCGAGATTCTACATGGGGAGCTCATGTGACCAACGTGAAGTGGGTCTGGGTGAAGGGAAAAAGGAATGAGAACACGGAGTGGGAACAGAGATGAGTGAAGGACGGTTCAAAAGGGAAAAGCTAGCACACAGGGGATAAGGGAGCGAAGCTGCGGGAGCGCCAGTGTTTATCCGGAGCTCTATTATCTACTACCCAGCAGTTCTATTATTTATTATCTATTATCCAATAGTTCCCTATTGAGAGGGAACAATGGTGGGACCAGGAAGACAGCCTGCATTTAGGAGGGCCTGGTGGCAGGGTCAACAGTTAGTTGAGGGGAATCGATAAGAAGAACAAGTCAGTGGAACCAAGGCCTGGATGTGGAGTACACTGTCCTTTTGACAAAACGGAGAAGAGTTATAGCAGTAAGGGAAAGGAGAGAAAGAGGGAGAGAGAGAATGGACTTTAGAAACATGCAGAGGAAATAAGCATTTCCAGAGGAAAAAGAGAAGCTTGGAATAGAAAATATTCCCAACAGGATTTCTTCCAGGGTGGAGGAATTCCTGGAACATGCTGTGCCTGAACTCCATCAACTGTGAGCTAGAGCACGTTGGGCAAGTCACATTTCTTAACTTCGGATTCCTCCACTGCAAAAGGAATCTGCCGTGGAACACCGGCTTGGGGAGGGGAGACAGGAAACAGCAGAAGCTATCAGTCTGGGGTAGCTACCAGCAGGGGCGACAGCGGCAGGATGGTAGCACGGGAAGCAATAAGCCATCCTGCACGGAGTTAGCAAAGCACCCATTACGCAGCACAGACCAAACGGGAAACCCGTGGATGACAAGGTATTGCCCTACGAGGTGTTGAGGCTGAGGCTGGGGATGTGCGCGGCTCTGAACCGACTGGAAGTCAGGCCTGGGTGTGAGTCTCAACTCCACTGCCTGTCTCTGGGACATGGTGAAATTACAAATTGTGTTTCTTTATCTGTTAAACGAGTGTCTATTAACCATAGAGTTATGGTTGCTGGAGTATCGGTACATTCCCAGGAAAGCGGTCAGCATGTTTTCTGGCCTCCTTTTAAGGCCTTAATCAACGTTGGCCACACTTTTTATTTTTGAAACCCTAAAATGAGTTTTTCTCAGGAGACTCATAACTTAAGAGTTATAGTAAGCTCTTTCCTAAAGTTATGGGAGCAGTGAAATAATGTTATGGAAGAAGCTAAAAATCACAGGGCGTGTCAGGAAAGAAATTCTAACCTCGCCCCAAATCATGTCACTGAGCACTTGGATACAGCGTTCTCTCTCACAGTCACCTTGTTTCAAAGGTCTAAGAGAGTTGAAAGAGTCCTTAAAAGGGATCCTTTATCAATGTACAGAAATCAGTGGCTTTCTTATGCACTAACAATGAAAACATAGAAAGGGAAATTAGAGAGTCGATTCCATTTACTATAGCACCAAGAACCATAAGATACCTGGGAATAAACCTAACCAAAGAGGTAAAGGCTCTGAACTCGAGGAACTACAGAACACTCATGAAAGAAATTGAAGAAGACACAAAAAGATGGAAGACCATTCCATGTTCTTGGATCGGAAGAATAAACATTGTTAAAATGTCTATACTACCTAGAGCAATCTATACTTTTAATGCCATTCCCATCAAAATTTCACCGGTATTTTTAAAAGAGCTAGAGAAAATAATCCTAAAATTTGTATGGAATCAGAAGAGAGCCTGAATTGCAATGGCCACGGTCACCAAACTGTGGAAAGAACCAAGATGCCCTTCAACAGACGAATGGATAAGGAAGATGTGGTCCATATGCACTATGGAGTATTATGCCTCCATCAGAAAGGATGAATACCCAACTTTTGTAGCAACATGGACGGGACTGGAAAAGATTATGCTGAGTGAAATAAGTCAAGCAGAGAGAGTCAATTATCATATGGTTTCACTTATTTGCTGAGCATAACAAATAACACGGAGGACGTGGGGAGATGGAGAGGAGAAGGGAGTTGAGGGAAATTGGAGGGGAAGATGAACCATGAGAGACTATGGACTCTGAAAAATAACCTGAGGGTTTTGAAGGGGCGGGGGTGGGAGGTTGGGGGAGCCAGGTGGTGGGTATTGTGGAGGGCACGCATTGCATGGAGCACTGGGTGTGGTGTAAAACTATGAATTCTGTTACGCTGAAAAGAAATTTTAAAAAAAGGGATCCTTTAATTATCAAGGCATGTTTGTCATTTTCAAGGAGGAAAAAGATAAAAAAGGAGCCATCAAATCAAGAAGTACATAAATGTGCATAGTAAATCCTAGAATGCTAGGACAACATTATCCAGAAGGCCATGAACTTGAGAAACAGACGGAAGAAAAACGTGGGTACTTAAGGAGCATCATCTAAGTTTGTTACTGGGATTGTCAAACTTGGGTCACGTGGAACACAACTTCTGGGCACAAATAAGCTGGCGTGGCAAGAGTCAATGGGAGGTGAATTCTTTTCACTTAGTGGAAACTTTTACACCATCAGTATCAAGCCATGTATTGATTCTGGGTTGGTAACACCATCTGGTTGTCTGGGACTCACCCCTGCAGAAAGGAGCTGGAAAGTCCCACGAAGCACCATTTCCCGGGCTAACAATGCAGGTCAGAATCGCGTGGCCTTCCAAGATGTAGCCAGAGAGACAGCTGTACCTGATCTTGTCCCCGATGTTGAACCTTGTTCCATGCAGAACTCCTTTCAGGATTTCCCCTGGATTTCCACATGTGTGGCTAGGTAAAACTGTTGAAAGAAAAAAAAAAAAAAAACACAGAAAAGTTAAAAATATTTCTATTGAGATCAACTTCTACCACAAAACACGCACTGAATTTGAATGATTCAGATTAGCAAACCCAGTATAAACACATTTTCATTTTGCCTGAAAAAATAGAGAAAATGTATTCATGTTTTAGAATATCTACCATTTAACCATGTTGAAAGATCTTTCAAAAATTAAAAATAAATGCAGTTTGAGAGGGAAAAATACAGTTCTGCTTAGATTCTGCATTCTTGATGACTTCTAGATCATTCTTTAGGAGATCCTACAGTCTCCTGGTTAGCAGCTGGGTGACACAGTGGGGATATGGACATCTGAAAACGTGGGATCAGAAATACAGCATCAGAAACATCAGAAAATTGGGATCAGAAATACAGCAGAAATGAATATTCATAAAATGTTGATCCTTATTCCTTTAGGACCAACACTACCATGCTCGCTTCGGCAGCACATATACTAAAAATAGGACCAACACTACCAAATACACATCACTAATCAATGTTTAATAAATGTTTGTTGGACAGACAACTGAATTAAGGAGTAAAGTGAAGGTTTCATTCGTTAATCTAACAGACTTAAAAAAAAATCACACCACTATTATATTCCAACTTGGCTGTTAGGCTTCATGCATTTATAGTGTCTGGTTGACAACAAAGTTTTATCTATAATAGTTTTGACGAAGCAAGTCCGTAAGAAAGCCTTGATTCTGTTGTTTCCAGACCTGCCCACTTTTTATGTGGAGAGCATTCTCTGCCTAATTCAAGTGCCTTGAAACCTCATCAACAGGATGGCATTCCATACTCAGAACATAATTTTGAACTTAACTGATTCACTGTTAGGTTAAATGGATCAAGCTGATGATTGTTGGTTCCTATCTACATTTTCTGGTTTAAATTTAGCATATGATCACTAAGTCAGAGCTATCATAAAGTAGTGAAATTAACCAAGGGCCTGCCACTTAAGAGAGAAATGATTTCTGGGGCCCCTGGGAGGGGAGCTCAGTCAGTTAAGTACCTAACTTTGGCTCAGGTCACAATCTCAGGGTCCTGGGATCAAGCTCCAGGTCTGGCTCCCTGCTCAGTGGGGAGTCTGCTTCTCCCTCTCCTTCTGCCTCTCCCCTGCTCATAAATAAAATCTTTTTGAAAAATGATTTCCAAAAAAGCATTTCCAATAAACAAATTATTTTATGCCTGTACTCTTTTTTTATTTTTATAGATCTGGGGTGGATTTTGATATATGTGTATAAAGGAATCCAAAATATTGCTTACTTTGTTTGTAAACTGAGAAATAAAACTTTCCAATTAATGGGAAGGGAATTTCAGTGATTTCTAAAATGATTTTTTTTATTACAAAATTACTTAAATAGGTACAAACTGAGCTATGTAAAAATGCTTAGAGAACAAATATGACAACTTTAATATGTAATACTGACATGTTTATGAAATAAGTTTACATAGTCAAAGCGTGCTCAGCTCTAGATTTTTTTAAAAAAAGTTTGTGAAACCAGTCTGCAAAAACCTGTTACTTTAGACAACACAATAGAAAAATTCACTGTAATTCAATCTTCTTTGTCTTTTATAAAAAAGAAAGTCTGTATTTAATTCCACATTCACTATCACTAAGGCAATAATTTTTTTTTTTTAATGTTGTTTAAAAACACTGTTCGGTCTCTAACCTTTCTAAGGTAGAAAGTTTCAGTTTGAGCTAGGAGTACCACTTCAGTCCGCGACCCAGGATGTCTGCCCAGCAGCAGAGCTGGGGATCTGAGAGCCAGAGACAGGGAATGGGGGGCGCTGAATTTCCATCACCAATGGGAAAAGAGAGATGGGGGTGGGGGAAATATGTACATATGAATGCTTTTGGTGTTTTCCTTCCTGCTCCAAGAATATTTAGAATTCACAAATCCTTCCTTGCCTTCTTTTTATTTTAAAGATTTTATTTATTTATCTGACAGAAAGCACAAGCAGGGGGAGCAGTATGCAGGGAGAGAGGGAGTAGCAAGCTCCCTACTGCGTTGGGAGCCCGATGGGACCCTGGATCCCAGGACCATGACCTGAGCCAAAGGCAGCCGATTAACACGCTGAACCAGCCAGTTGCCCATCTTGTTTCTTTTTTTTTTAAAGACACCTTTATTATTTACATTAAATGGTACAAAGACTTATTAGAAGGCACACCAATTCACTTTAGAATGTGTCCAGATAAATTGTTTCCCCGAAGACAAAAGTAATCAATGTAAATCTATCAAAAACTTTAAGACCAGCTACAGAGAACCACAATGCCTGATGACTTTGAGAAGTGGAAAAACCCCATAAGCTACTCTGAAAGCTAAATGTGACTGATACAACTTTTCTATCTACTTCTCAATTGAAAATAGCAAGAAATCATTCCAGTGACTAGCTTTAGTGCAGATAACATAATTGACTTTTGTACAGAAAGACCAGAGTAACAGAAATACAATATGGAAGATTCCATGTGATGTGGCTGCTTCATGAGCAAATGCCATTCTATTTAATACCTATTTACTACATTGAAAGAAAAGTGAAGGAGAGGTCGTACGTACAAGTTGGCTGTGCAATCATATTGCTAGGAAGTGTGGAATTGCATGGACTTTGAAATGTTTAAGGACAAAGAAAAAAAAGAAAAAAAAGAAAAATCATTCCTGAAAATAGGGATCTCCCAAAGTGGGCCTCTGAAAAGAAAACATCCATGTCTTAAAACTTCTAACAGAGTTGAACGCAACACTTGGAAACAGACAACTGTGGGCATTCAGATAGAACAATAATTTTGGCCATTCGGGATCATCAAGCTAGGGGAGGACTCTGTAATATGGACGTTCAAAGTGACTGACTGCCAGAGAAAACAGAGGAGCCAATGGAAGGTGCCTACGATGAACGTCGCAGCTCAAACAGTGTAGATGAAGTAAAGGGTCTTCTTCAGGTGCAGCTGCTGACTGCCAGGGAGACGGTGGCGCCACTGATGCCAGCCATGCCCATTAGAGCCATGGGCAGAGATGCGCTTCTCTGGGTCTGGGCTGCGCAAATGGGAAAAGTGATCAAACACTAACTTTTAAAGTTTAGTGTCACTGGTTGATAGGACAAGGTTACAAATTTGTGATTTGAGGAATGAGTATTTTATTGTCAATGAACTTGATTTTAGAAAAAACAATAAAAAGTTAATGCGAACCATGCCAGCGAGAAAGTAGAAATAACTGAGGATGAATGAAAAGATTCACTTTTGGTTGTAAACAACAGAATGTCAAAAGGGGGCACATTATAAAAGCATTATCAATTCAATTAACCGTGATCAGAATGCCCTAAATTGTGACAAATGGATGAAAATAATTGTAGGTCTATGCAAAGACTTAAGACAACGGCATGTAAAACTTGCCAACACACAAAAATCCAGGGGCTGGGAAAGACTAATTTAACATAAACTCCATCCAAATGGCATTTCTGCCAATTTCATTTTAACTGATTTTTTACCCAGTTCCCCCGAAGACAGTGAATGTCCCTTTGTGTCTCCCATGGTAATGAGTGCACATTAAGTATTTAGTAAATACTTATTGAATTGACTTGAACTCTAATTTTAATTCCCTTAAATCCTTTCTTGAAGTAATTTGCACTCTTTCCCATGGATGCTTCAAGAAAGAAATTCTTATTTGGGTTATGGGAATTCAGCACCCAGCGCATACATTTGGTAATGGGAAAGCATTTCTTGAAAGGAGCTCTGGGCACAGTTCCTCCTTCTCAAGGCAGGTCTCATTCCGTCCGACTGCACGAAGCCAAGTCTGTACACCCAGGGCTTGAAACACAGGCTGCCATTCTAATTGCACTCATGGAAATTCCCTCCCTGATGCATTTGGTTTGGCAAGTGTCTTGGTCACAACTCAGGGACTTCACTGGGCTTTCGTTAGAACCTTGACCCCGACTGTTTAAGTGATGAAATGGGTGTCCTTTCAACTCCTTTTCCAGGAGAAAAGCAAATCCACAATGATGCGGACATAAACTAGAGCATTCGTATTCCTTCTGAACGGGACAAAAGTCTAGTGAATGGAAGTTTGAAATCCATCGGGGGAGAGGCAGCATTTTCCACAGCTTGCGCACAATCAATGAAATGTCACTGGGCGCAATCGTTTGGAAACCGGGTCCCAGAGGGTGTATGTCGGATGATTTGGTTACATTTCGCCTTTCTAGGAGTCTCCCTGCAGCTTAAGGAAACAAAACCTGGAGTGCCCACATGGCACAGAGGACTTGAAATGTAAACTAAGGAGATGTGGGTGTCCATGACTCTTTGCGCCCCCTCCCACAGCCTTGGGGAGGGATTAGAAAAATAGGGTTATCTAATTTTCAGAAACTTTAAAAATCTTGGAACTGGAAAAACCCCATAAATCTTGACGAATCTTGACACCTGACCTCTTTTCTCAATACAGAACTCTCTAAATCATGGACGGCTGCTAAAGCAGGAGGATGGAGAGAAGATCGCAGCACGAGAAAACCCCAAGGACTGCTCAGGAGACAGCAATGACACAATACCGCCTTTCCCAGTCACTATTGGTGGTGGAGGAACAGTGCGGAAGAAATGCGGCATGAAAACTATTACTCTGAAGAGTAACAGGAGCTCTAGGACTGAACTAAAAGACAATGTGAGTTTTATGTACATTTCAAGGCAGAAAGTGGTCCGGTGTGGCCAGATTCGAAAGGAAAGTTCATCTCTAAGGGCAGCAGTTTTAGCAGTGGACATTCGGCAAGGGAAGTATATCATGTGCTGGGTTACGGAGAGGGGATGGGCCCTCAGACTTGTGTTTCCACTTCAGAGATGGCCTGTAGGGGCGCCTGGGGGGCTCAGTGGGTTAAGCCTCTGCTTTCGGCTCAGGTCATGATCCCAGGGTCCTGGGATCGAGCCCCACATCGGGCTCTCTGCTCAGCAGGGAGCCTGCTTCCTCCTCTCTCTCTGCCTGCCACTCTGTCTACTTGTGCTCTCTGTCAAATAAATAAATAAATAAATAAAATCTTTTAAAAAAATGGCCTGTAATTTGAGGAAAATTACTTAAATCTCAGTTTCTGTGTCTTGAATGGGGAGATGACATGTAAAGCCTATGGATGAGTGTGTGTGAAACAAAAGGAAATAATACAGATTGAACAGTTAATAGGATGTCCAGAACAGAAGGAGGGATCAACAGACATTCACAATTCTGATTTTCCCCAGATGCAATGCACCATGGAAGTTTCAGGAAAATAACAGAAACTTACAAGTATGCATTGCTTCTAATACATATCGACTTCAGAAATGACAAAGCTAGTAAAAGTCCGTGGGAACCAATATTGTCGTTAAAATGGGAAACCAAGGAGAAAGACATCCCATTCTATTTTTAGCCATGTTAATTCTACTTTACTATTCCTGCTTTGTTATAATAATAGTCATACTTACACAGCACATACTATGAGCTAGACATGGTTTATATTTATTAACAGTATGCATGAAGTAAGTACTATTATTGTCCTATTTCTGTAAAGAAAGCTACTGTGGCACAGAGAAGTTTAGTAATTTCTCCATGGCCACACAGCTGGAAGTACTGGTGGTAGGATTTGCAAATGCCGGATCCAGAATCTCTATTCTTCAGCACTATAATAAACTTTCTTACAAACATGTCAACAACAAAAGAAATAATAAAGTGTCTTCAAATCTGCAGTGTTCTCAGTGGAGGTTTGCTTGATATAATAACATGGGTCATTATACCACTGAACTTTGTGCAATGGGTTCTTTCATAGTCTTTTTTTTTTGAGTAGACTCAACACCCACCATGGATCCACCCAACAAGGGGATCAAACTCATAACCCCAAGATCAAGATCTGAGCTGAAATCAAGAGTGGGATGCTCAACCAACTGAGTTATCCAGGTGCCCCTCATGGTCTTCTACTTTTAAGTCAAAGGCAGACATTGTCTAAATTTTTCTAATCTGGAGCTACAGAGGGGCTTTTGCTATCTCAAACAACACAGGCATTAATCCAGGAATAAGTTACTGCAAAATTAGTACAAAAAGAGTTAAATGAAAAATGGAGAGGAGGAAGCAGCAACCTTAGGAAGAATTTCTACAGGGTGACCCAATGAAAGAGAATGCATGAATATGACCACGAGGGCCAATGATGCAATATGAGAACATGATCATTTTTGTTCAAACAGATTATGCTCTTTGTTTTAAAATCCATGGAGTGTGTCCATGGGTGTACTCTAGAGTCAACAAGAAAAGAAGGACCACAAAAGTCATTAAGTTTCTTCTGACTGGGGAAGCAAGAGTAGAAGAAGGTGAAGGAAAAGAGGTTGGGAGCCCTTGGTTAAATCCTCTAGAATACCCGAAATTAAGGAGCCGGGCAATCATTCAACTCCATAGAAAAATGACCAAAAGTTGAGAGGAAGACCAAACAGAGAGCCCAGGAGTCAAACTGAAAAATAATCATGGACATGTAGATGCTAATATCAAAGGTTGAAAATCCATCATGAGATTGACATGCAAAAAGAGCACAGCAATAAGCAGCAACACAAGATGTTCTTTTCAACTGTCATGGAATCATCAAAAAGGAAATGACATGTTCATTAATTTCACCAGGTCCATTTGCATATCCTCCAGCCACATGGTGGATTACAGACATGTTCATTAACTTGTAAATCACTTTTAAGACCATTTTTCTTTCTTCTTCTCTGAAGTGAAGTTTATATTCAACAAATGAATCTTCCATTGATTACAAATGTCTCAATATTTGTGAAAAGATAAGGTGAGAGTAGTTCTAAAATCTGTAAAGGAAATTTAAACAAATACGACCACAAGCCCTTGTACACATTCCCCAACGCAAAGTCTGCTCAGAATGACATTTGCCCTAGCCCAAATACCACGCCACTGGCTAACACGTGATACTCATGTAACAAGGATCACGCATCCATTCCAGAGGTTAATATCGCACTAAGTACCATGAAGGGTGGTTAACAAATTCAATTAAATTGACTCTAGGAAACAGCTCCAAACTCTTTCTCAGTCATGGCTCATTTGGTAATTCAAATAAGGAAGGATTGAAAACTGACTAGAACACTTCCTCTTTCCACTAAGTTGAGGTATCAAGGGCTGGATTTACCTTCCTGCCTTAATCAAGTGAAGGGAAAAAAAAGTCAAATTTATGAAAAACAAAAACAAAAACCGACCCTCAAAGCACTGGATATCATCCAGGGCTGGAACATGATCCCTGAGATGATGAGACAGTCCCTCCCATTTCTCTGGCTTTGTTGCCTGGAGAGACTTGCATACCCAAGGCACAGGGCACGGACTCCCAGCCCGACCCAGGGGTCTCCCTGAATGAAGACACAGAGATGAGAATGGGGCAAGTCAGAGAAGCTAAAAGTCACAGACATAGGGAGGCACCCAGAGAATGACTGAGGGCCCTGTTGCATTCCAGGTGAGTACTGACCTATGCATGTAAGGACAATTACCCAAGTCTAGTGAAAGAATAACCAATAGACAACTGGTGATAGTGCCCAGAATGCTCACGGGGCTGAGCAGACTGGCTGCTCCTAGCAGTCAGAGCAGAAATCTTCAACACTCACTGAGCAGAGAACAGAGTAGAGAAGGCTCAGGGGTGGGGGAAGAAAATCACTCTAGAGTAAGTGCTACTTAGATCTCATCTTAGAAATCTTATAAGCACAAGACCAGAGTAGGGGGAGGCTAGCAAGATGCCCACCACTCCCTGCTGGGAGTGCAACCAGGCCCCCCACCTGCATAGACCGTATGTGAGTGACCACCTACTTAAAACAGTCACCCCAGACTCTCAACTCCCCTCACCCTCATCCAGTCTTCATAAGAAGTCCCAGTAAGGACCAGACAGATACAAGAAATTTAACTACATCCAAAAAGAAAATTCAAGAATGGTTTTGAGAATACAAAAATATCCCACACCCACCAAAGTAAGATTCTCCAGGGCTGGTGTCCAGTCAAGAATTACTAAGCTTGGGGTGCCTGGGTGGCTCAGTGGGTTAAAGCCTCTGCCTTCAGCTCAGGTCATGATCCCAAGACCCTGGGATCGAGCCCCGCATCAGGCTCTCTGCTGAGCAGAGCGTCCTCTTCTCTGTCTGCCTACCTCTCTGCCTGCTTATGATCTCTGTCAAATAAATAAATAAGATCTTAAAAAAAAATTACTAAGCTTGCAAAAAAAGCAAGCACAATCCATAATGAGGGGGAAAAAAAAAACACAAAAAACTTAGCCAGAAATGACACAGGTGGTTGAATTAGTAGCTAACATTAAAGCAGGAATAATTGTACTCCACGTGCTCAAGCAAGATTAGACATGTTAACTAAACAGAAGAAAAAAAACAGGTAAAGATGGTAATATTTCAGAATAAAGCAATGTCTAATGTCACACTGACTTTAAGAAACACACTTGAAATATAAGACAGAAGTTGGTAGAAGCGAAATGATGGGAAGTGTAACCAAAAGAAGAGAATGTTCAGCAAAAGCACACTGAAGTTGCTGTGTTAATAGCACACAGAACAGTTTTAATGCAAGGAGTATTACCAGGAATGAAGAAGCTTATTTCATGATGATAAAAGAGTTAGTGTAGCAGCCCTAAACATGTATGTGCTTCATAACAAAGCCCCAAAGCACATGATGTCAATACTGACAGAACTGCAAGAAAACAATGGGTAAAACCAAATTACAGCTGGAGATTTCCACATGAGCCTCATAACTGAATGAGCAAGCATACAGAAAATCAGGCTTGCACAGCCTCTGCAATCACCCTCTAATTAATTAATGCCTCAACAAGAAGTCACAAGGGATATTTGAAAATGCTTGAACAGGTTGAAATGGTAAAATGGCACACTGCCGTCGTGGGATGCGTCAAAAACTATGCTTAGATTGAGAGTTATAGCATAGAGCATTTATAACCTAAAAGAAGAAAAATCTCGAAAAAAAAATCTCTTAGACCTCCATCATGAGCACCTGGAGAAGAGAAAGCCAATTAATCCAAAGAAAGAAGTATCGAAGACAAGAACAGGTATTATTCCTCAATAACACTATTAAAAGATGTCAATATATCTCACGCCCCCTCCTCCTACCTCTGGGAGGTGGGGCATGGGTGTGCAAGGGAATACAGCACAGTGTCCTCAGAACTCATGCGGAATCTTGTAGGAGTCCCATGAGAGGAAGGAGTCGTGAAAGTCTGAACGAAGGAAGCGTCTCTATGTGTACCTCAAGCCGACTTCTGGGAAAGCCTAACGCGAAACATGGAGACAGCAGATGCTTTATGTGCTACGTTAATCCTCACAACTTGCCAAAAGGGGCATCCTTCCAGCTGTATGTGCAAAGAAGGTGAGACCAGAGAGGTTGAGGAACTTGGCTGAGGGGACACAGGTGAGCCCACACCGCTGCAAACCCTAGGATATTGCCGTGTCACTACTGCGTTGATAGAATTGAAAAACTGTTAAATAAAAAAAGTAATAATGTTAGAAATAATTTGGGGATAGTTTAATACAAAAAAACAAAAACAAATGGGGCGCCTGGGTGGCTCAGTGGGTTAAGCCTCTGCTTTCGGCTCAGGTCATGATCCCAGGGTCCTGGGATCGAGCCCCGCATCGGGCTCTCTGCTCAGCGGGGAGCCTGCTTCCTCCTCTCTCTCTGCCTGCCTCTCTGCCTACTTGTGATCTCTGTCAAATAAATAAAATCTTAAAAAAAAAAAAAAGCTGAAGAACCAGAAACTGGGTTCTTGTTCTCTCTAGCCTGCTGTCTGTCTCCCTCTGGGATATCCTATTTTCTTTTCCATCTCGATAGTAACAAATACAATGACAGGTAGGAGGACTCATCCATTATGAAAGTTTAAGATGTTGCAAAACAGCCGGTATTTCAGATGTATTTAAGTTCTGATGCCTTTCTCAGCGCTTGTTCCTGCAAACTGAAAAATGTGAAAACCAAGGGGAACTCTGAGAAAGCATCATAGAAAATCGCTAATACAAAACAAAGATTAAACAGAATGCGGTGCTCAATTATCGTCGCCTTGGTAGGACGCTCTTTAAGACAAGCTACAGAAACACCCACTCAACTTTCTTATATTCGAAACTCGGTGGTTCTTGACCATAAAGAGGCTCAAACTGATGTAATCACAGCCACATTCTGCGGCCAGTGACCCCTCCAGAGGGGGGAAGAGATTGCCGGATCAGGCAGCTTCCTTTTCCCTGTGGTTCTACCACTGACGAGCAGAGTCACGGGAAGCGTAAGTCAATCTGGGCCTCGTCTGTTTCTCCAGCAAAGTGAGCAAAGTTACAGCCTCGATCCCTGGGACCCACTGTTGACAAAGAGTTTTGGGAGTAGGTTCACCCGGAAGGGCTTGCAGGATACACCTCGTGGGGAGGAGAGGAAACAGGACTGAGTTAAAAAAGGACAAGAACTGCAGGGCAGTCCTGACAAAGGCCTCAGCCCGCCCCACAGAGAGCCCTGGGGTGGAGTTGGCTGCTCAGCCTTGCCTCACTTTAGAGAGGCCGGAGCCCAGTGTTCCATGTGGGCTGCTCCCTGGACAGGGTCCCCTGAGACAAGGCAGCTCTCTCAAGCTGAGATCAACTCCCAGAGCTGGTCTCAGCCAAGAACTTCCACCTGTCTAATCCACCCCCCCCCCACCAAGGTTTAACTTATTTATTTATTTTTTAATTTCGCCATGGGATCTGAGACTAGCCATCTTTAACTTTGAGGGTTAATGTGTTTTTACTTGTGGTGTTTTACCTGAGCTACCTTGAGGTTTACAAGAAAAGCTGCTACAGAAGTCTTTCGGGTATTGTATGCAGGTAACAAAGAAGGTGGTGGGAAAGGAGGGGAGTGCGCTCTTCCTGCACCCCTGCCCTGGTTACTGCCAACCTGGCCGTGGAGAGGTGGGCGAGGGCAAGACAGCCGGGGGCCCGGCTCAGAGGGGCTGGGACCGGGCCCCGCCCCTGTAGCATGGACTAGCCTAGGGACAAAGAGGGAGACGGCTCTTACTGTTCCCAACTCTCCTCAGGGAAGATGGTCCTTGCAGGACTAGGCAGACGGAAAGATTATCTGAGATATCGGGTGTGAGCCGATGAAACATTTCAAGGACGCGGTAATTTAAGACAGAGCTGCATTCCTGCTCATCAATGGAAAGCGAGAACAGCAGGTGGTGGGTAACCGGCTTGGAGCGGTCTGACAGGCTCCTGATGCTGTGATGCTCGAGTCAGAATGCTGCTCGGCACAGGAGCGAGGAGCCAGCGGAGCCTGAAGGAGAGCGAGCCGCCCCAGGGGAGGCAGGTGCAGCGGTGCGAGCGCGCACCTTGGTCAGAGGGAGCCTCGCCATTGCGCACACTACTAGCAGGGACTTGGAAAAACGGCAAGTTACCTGTAGGAAGAAGATTATGGCAGGAAACATGTTCAAGAGATAACCCAGCACTCAAATCAGTAACTGTAAGATCCAAAGACAAAAATAAAACATGAGAACACAAGTGACCCGCAAAATACAAAGGCGGGACCACCTACACGGAGGTAATTTTCAGACATTCTAAGAGACGGCTTCTCTCATCTGCCGCTTTCCCTTTCAGGCTCTGGGCATCACTTTATTGTCTTTTTACTCTCTTAAATTAGGACCCTTATGCCTGTAGTCATGTACACACACACACACTTCTTATCGGTTGCATAGAAAAATATACATTTGAGTAATTCAAATCAAATATATTAAATTCCTATTCAAGAAAATGAATGTAAATTAAAACAATGGTTCTATCATTTTATTTAGATAGAAAATTTGGGTTTTGTGAAGATTCAACTTTAAAATCACTTGAAGATATAAGTACAGAAAATATTGAAAGGTATTTAACAATTTATAAAGCCATGTGGCGTTATATGTTATTTCCAATTAATGAATTCTTGGCTGTCACTCAGTCTAACCTGATTTAATTTTTCTTTTATGTGTTGGCAGTTACCTTCTAAAAATAGTTTTAAGTTAAAGTTATGGACATAAGCAGTTTCAGCTTACCAGGTGTTAGTATATTACTAATTTATGATTTTCATGTTCGTTTGAACCTAAAAGCTGTTTTCATGATTGAATTCATATTAATAGCTCAAGCTTTATTAAAAAGAGCATCTTTTGGGAAAGGTAAAGCATGTTTCTCTGTCAAGTACTATATATAGGATAGCATTTATTTAAAAAAATTGATATATACACATATATAGCAAACTTCAAGTTTTTCTAATTTCTGAACACCTTTTGGTTATAATTCCATCATAACAGGGAACCAGTGTGTGGATAAAATTAGTATATAACATGAAGGTTAATTCTATTTTGTGTATACACATATATCAACATTACCTAAATTTAATTCTCAGGCTAAGGAGGAGGGGACCCAGCAGTAATTAAATGGCGCGTACAGGGACATAAGGACTTAGTTCCCCGAATCCCCACAGGAGCCTGTGGGGCAGGTGAGAGAGATGAGCAGGTGAGGGGAATCGGGAATGGGGACTGATGACTCAGACCCCGAGCTCCCTTCTCATCCCAGAAACCTCGCCAACCAACGACAGGACGCAGCTCTGCGGAGTTGTCCCCGGAGGAAACTGCCAGGATCCCAGTTGACGATGGCCTTTATTCTGGAAACAACTGCACTGTGGAAATGGGTTCTACCTCCCCACTGACATCAGAGCGACCCATGTGCCTCCTCTTCTCTGCTCAGGTGTTACGCTCCCCGCTGACCTTGTACCTTCCATCCCAGTCTCCGCCCTCGGTGGTCTCCGCCCAACAGGGAGGACCTCGCCCCATGCCCACCATGCAGTTACTCAACTGTCATTTCCACGTACGTGCACACTGGCCTAAGAACGGTTAACCCAGACCCCAGCGGGCGGACACAGCGAGCAACCCCCCACCCACAGCAGGGTGCCTTCACAGGCTTCCCTTTGTCTTGGATCTTGCAGACGCGCCCATTGTCAAAGTCATTTCCCGGAGCACCCTGCCCCACCCCTTCTCTCCACCTCTGTGCCTCTGACGTGAAGTTCACAGCATCTCATTTTTCTAGTCCACTGTGTCAGCCTCTTTGATATCAAGTATCGTTATTCCTGTGAACTTTACCCTCCATCCTCAGCACAGCAAGAAGGGCACTTTGAGGACACAAGTCAAATGCGTGGTACTCCCGTACTGAATCCACTCCTGGTCTTCTAGAGCAGCGGAAGAAACCCCAAACGCCGTACCAAGGACGGCAATGCCCAGCGTGGTCTAGCTCTTCGCTATTTCTCTGACCGTAGCCCCTAAAACATTCATTGTGCATCAGCCATAAAGACCCTTCTTTATGGCTCTAGATGATGCAAAGGCCCTTGCAAATTCTATCACCCTGCTTGGATCCAGGCCGTTACAGGATGGTTCCTACGGTTCATGTCTGCGGTCTTCTGGCATCGTTCTTCCGAGGTCTCTCCCATTCAGTTTACCTAAAATAGCTCCATTCTTGCCTCTTACTATTTTGTATCACTTACTGGGCTCATTTCTTTCTGGCACCACCGCTGTTTTGAATTAGCAGAAAGAGAGCAGAAGGCTTAGATCCCCCATTCGCTGTTCTCTCCCACACCTGCAACAGCATGGTTCCTTGGAGACTCTATAAACCACGTATTGAACACATGACTTAATTAAGGGAAGAGGAGAGGCACACATTGGCCTTGGGGGAAAATCCGGATTTCCTAAGAAGTGGAATTTTAGAGTCTTTATCAGAAATGCCTATTCTTCCCTTTTTAGGAAAGGCCCTACATCTCACACAGAGCTCATCTCACACAGAATAAACACAAAGCTGCCTTTACATACATCTTGAATCGGTCCACCTTCACGTCAATGATTAGGACTCACCTGTTTGGAAAAAGAAAGGCAAGCCGCAGATCAGATCGGTGGGAGGAACACGGTCTTAAACTGAAAGTACGTGGACCTACAAACTCACCCCCATAAGATGTTAGAAGTCCTCTCTTCCACCTTAAAGTACATGGCCCCAAGTTATAGCAGCAGTAGGGAGAAGGAGAACCAGGAAAAAAGGGAAGAGACAGGGAGAGAAGAAAGCACTAGAAACTTGCTGCAAACCTGCCCTATGAACAACAGCCCCCATGCACAAGGGCTGGTGGGAACAATGGCAAACTTCCTGGATTTCCACATGGGTTTTACAAAGCCCACACAAAAACTCATCTAAAGTTTGAAGGGTCAAGAAAGATACAACGAATTCAAGTCAGATGAGGCAATTTCTTGATATTTTGCCACGCTCCTGATGGGCTGGTTAAATCTCACAGCATAATTTAGTTATATGAAGCTGCAAGGTTGAGAAGGCTGTTGCAGAATTATAAGCACCCTAAAACTATAAAGATGCCCCATTGTCTGCAACCCAGCTCAGAACGCAATTCCAAAAGAACAGAGGAAAGAGATTCAAACACTCTGGTTTGGAAGGAACGGCTGTAGATTTTCTCAGAATTACTAAGTGCGAAGTGACTCGTGCATGGATGTGAGCAGGTCTAGGAGAGTCTGTTAAAATGTGGACGAGGGCTCTCCTGCAGCGGCAAAGTCCGGTTCATAAAGATAATCTACAGAGAAGGCAAATGGTGGTCGAATGAAGTCAAAGAAACACGGGTGCGGGCTATAATGGGGCCAAAGGTCACAGGTGTGCAGGACACCACGTGAGTATGACACACCAGGGACGGGGGCAGTGCCAGGCCCAGCACAGCCTGCCACACTGAACCAGACTGGACGGGGGCACTGACCACTGAGCTCCTGCAGCATGCACAGGACCTTTGCCCATTACGTGCACACGCATGTAATTTTTATACAATGTAATTGTCAAAGACCTGTTTGCCATAAGCTCTGTATCAGGGATCCCTGGTGTCTTACAACGAAGACAGATTCTCTCTGCAAGGCTGATCATTTTGCACCAGGGTTGGGGACACTGGGGGCTTGACCTGCTGTGTAGCCAGCTTTTCCAAACCCGAGGGAGCTGGCTAGAAAATACCATTCCAGTCTTCCTCTCCCATCTATTACGTCTTTCAACCGGGCAGAGATACTGGGAGGGTCTCCACAGGAAGAGGATTCTGAGAGTCTCACAGCCCCTGATCAGTAAGGTGGATCTCTGCCATCAACATGATATTTGCTCATCACCACATCACACATGTGTAAGCTGAATTCGCGTAACTCGCCATCCGCAGTATAAGGGAAGCGCGAGAGACTCTAGAGGCTCATCTGGACAAGATGGCAAAACGATGCCCTTGAAGGCCCTAATTTTATGAAAATGATCAATAACTTTAACTAACGGGCTGGATGAATTGTTGACCTGACTTGAAACTAGTTACTATGACAGATGATAATTTAAAGAAGATATAAAATTCAACATACATGTTTCATTTTCTAACTATCTTACATTCAGCAATATGTACAAATCTTCATATCTCTTAGGAAAGACATCCCAGAGATTCCCGGTGCCCCTCATCCCACAGAAGAACACAGAGTCGGCAGCCCGCGTGGTAGAAGAGTGTTTCCTTCACCTCCTCTTTTCCCAGGTTGTAGTGGGACCTTGGGGGGTGGGGCGGTGAGCTAACTATGATGGTGCAGAGAAGGAGCGAGATGCAGGGACAAACACCCAAGTAAACAAAGCATGGACCAGGCCATCTGCCCAAACTGGACTCCCTTCTGTACCCCTAATCTGTGTCATGGCAGAGAAGCAAACTTCTTTCCAGCCTGTGCCACATACTTTGGAGCCTGCTTGTTAGATCATTGTGTTAGGGCATAGAGGAAACTAATAGAACATTTCTGAGAATTACAACTCTTAATGGAACTCATCACTCCCCACAGGGTGCTGGGGTTTGGGGTGCACATCACTGACCTTCTAACAGCCTATAAAATGCTGATCAGCGTACTCATCTGATGAAATACATAATGAGCAGGTCCAAGAATAGGGACAGCAGCAAGCTCAGTAAACATTAATCCATATGTATGTGAAACAAACGCTTGGGCATCTTGTGATGCACCCTTCCCTGGAGACCTAGGGTGACACTGACCTTCAGCTGGACTTGCAATGAGGGAAACAGAAGCTTCATTACCATCCATCACCATCCATTTATCTACAGTGCTGTTTGGAGAGCTTGTGTTTAAATGCCTCGTAATACACAGAACATATGTCTGTTTGTACCCTGAACTCTGGGATTTCTCCCTAAATCCATAAAGTGCAGACATCAGAAGCTTTCACTCAGGACTGCTTTTAACAGCCTACAAAGGACATCATATCAACATGCATGTCCATGTGTGTCTATTTCATACACTTAGAGGATACACTGTATCCAGACAAGATGAGACTATTGGCTGTCTGTACTTTGATACAGTTTTGTGCATTAGAGGGTATACAGGGCTCACCTACTCAAAAATAGTTTAAGAAATTAATTTCTCACCTGCGACTCGTTAAAAGTCAGCAGTTTTCTGATTCAGTATCTGAATAAAACAAGTTTGGAAAGTAAAATCATTTAGCTCAAATAAATACATATTAAACAGTTTTCATAATACTATTGTTGGCTTCTGGAGAAACTTCAATGTTTTCTCTCCAATAGCCTTCCTTAAATTAAAAAAAAAAAAGTTCTCTTTAAAAATATAAACATTTCAGGGCGCCTGGGTGGCTCAGTGGGTTAAGCCGCTGCCTGCGGCTCAGGTCATGATCTCAGGGTCCTGGGATCGAGCCCCACATCGGGCTCTCTGCTCAGCAGGGAGCCTGCTTCCCTCCCTCTCTCTCTGCCTGCCTCTCTGCCTACTTGTGATCTCTGTCAAATAAATAAATAAAAATCTTAAAAAAATATATATAAACATTTCAAAAATTCCCTCTTTATAATCACAACTATGCTTATTAACTGATCTAATACCTATTTTAGATTCTCTAAACATTCCAAAATCAGATCAGCTTTGTGCAGAGAAAAATGTTAAATTACAGCAAGTATTTTTACACACTATTTCATGTACTAAAAGTCAAAATCTGATCCTATGTAATAACCAAGAATTATAACAAATATAAAATACTAGTGGAAAATATTAAAACTGAACAAACTTATTTTAATTTTAGATACCACCAAAATAATGAGACGGAAATGCTAAAAGTCACCATGTATTCATTGGAAGTGAAAATATACCATCAAATACAACTGATGGGCTTGCATAGTTAATGTCGAAATAAATAAGCCTCTTTAGGAGGGACATGGTCAGCTAAAGATATTTGTACCTCAAATGACTGAGAAAAACTAGGATTGATTGGAAAGGTGCATTATTTTTTAGCTCTACCCAGTTACATACTTTTCTTTTTCTTCTTGTTTTTTAAAGCGGGCTCCACACCCCACATGAGGTTTGAACTCACAACCCTGAGATGAGAAGCCATGTGCTCCACCCCTTGAGCCAGACGGGCATCCCCATATCCGTTCCATAAACATAGCAAAGTAGTAAATAGTAAATGTAGCAAAAGAGTAAAATACAGTTGTAGAAATAAACAGTTGACAGATGAGTATCTGAGCTTTTAAATCAACATATGCAAGTACATGTCCTCACTCTTTCTGGAAGGTCCCCACCCTCGGAAAGGCTCACCTTTTAGCCTGTACAGATTTCGTTTGGTGAAAATCTGCCTCAACCTCAACTTCCTCTGTTTTGGTTAGAGAATTACTCACTCCTTCTGTAATTATTTATGTTTTTTGAAAAAAAACAGCAGCTGAGGCTTTGGAAGACACCTAGCAAAGAGGAGGGATCCAAGAAGACACGTGGGCTTTTTCCTGCAGAAACAAGCGAGAAGCCAGAGCAGAGGCTGGGCAACGGGGCTTCAGTGCGGTGCACCTGCGGCAGGTGGGGGAGGGGGCTGACCAAGGAAACACAGCACTTGGCAGGAGCACCAAGACCAGAGCATCTGGGGTTAGAGGTGAAGGAATTTGGGAAATGCCTGCCACCCTGTAAGGAAATCCGATACCATCTACCCCGAGCATCACCGCCAAGCACACTCTTCCACTCACCAGGGATCCCACAGGACGAGAGAGAAAGAAGGCGGGCGTGTGGCAATGGCGCCCTCACGAAGCCCTAGATTGCTAATCACTTGGTGACTCGACAGACACAGGCAACTTCCCCAGTCTGTGTCACAGTCACAACATATAGATGTCCCACTGAAGTGTGGACGCAAGAGGTACGTTGTTCTGGTGTAAGGAAAGTAACACTGAAAATGAGCACCACAATACCCATTCTGATCCATTTATGTTGTGCAAAATGCCATCTACTGTCATGGGAGTGTTGTGTTATTCCTGTTGCTTTGTGGTGGAAACACACACAGGAAGGGCTTCACAGAAGGTGCACGGGCTCCCGCCCAGCCCAGCATGTCCCCAGACCACGGAGAAGCCCTCCGTCACAGTTCTCCTGCGGGAGCGAGCCCGGTCCGGGACCAGCGCTGCTGACTGTGTGTGTGGAGTCACTGTTACACGTGTGCCGTGCCGGCTGCCTGGGCAGACGTGCCTTTGTCATAGGAAGGACTTAACTTGGAAGTGCGGGCAATTAAAAGGGACAAAAAGTAAAAGAAATAAAAAAGACAGTATTAGTAATACATTGTAGACATGATTTAATCCTTGCATAGCCTCCCTTCAATCTGCAGAACTTGTGTATAGCTCCCTAAAAACAGGTCTTAGAAACCGAAGAGTTTACAAAGGGATTAGAGTCAAACTGAAAAAAAAAATGAGTAGGGAATGGAGGTCAAGCAGAAATAGTGTGGAGCAAGGATTCTGCACACTCGACCGCGCTAAACAAGTCCTCTGCCTCTCAGGACTGGCACCTGTTAGCCAACCAGATGTGTAGATGGGAAGCCATAGGATGGGCTGTTTCAGAACAGTGTGAGTGGCCTTTTAGAGATACAATGATCTTAGCATTTGTTCCTTACCAAGTAAATGATTCTCATGACCCACTTACTTCTCTAGGTGCTCAGTATCTGAAAAATAATAATGGGTTTTGCTGCTGGCACTCTGCTAATCAAATCTATTTTAAACAGCACTTCAGTTTAGAAGGAATGCAGACTGTATATTAAGATGTCCGTTTTCTCATGACGTGAAAACTTCTGGGTGTGCTGGTAAAGTTACTCAATACATTAATTACCCATCAATAGCTAATACAGGTTCTTGATCATCATTAATCACTTGAGTTGGGGATCTTGCCACCCCTGCTGTGCTGTCTGGCAGCTCCCAGTCTGGCGGGAGGGAAGCAGGTGGATAAGGAGACCACGGAGCACACCTGCGCTGACAGACACCTGTGCCAGGAAGACAGTACAGCAGCAGGGGCACCGGGACAGCCCAGGGGTCAGGGAAGACACCTGCTGAGCGCAGAAGCCAGGGGAGGTCAGACTGCCAGCTGGCTGAGCGGAGGAAAGGCATCCCAGCCTGCAGGATGGGTCCATGCAATTCTCATTCCTCGGACTTGCCGTGATAAACATGGCCACAGGAGCACGGTCGGCCAGACTGAGGCATCTCAAGGGGGTACGTCTAATTAGCACACCCCAGGGGAGGGGAAGCAGCGAACATCTTTCATTTGATGATATTTTTAAGCCGTAAGTCCAACCAGTCGTAAATAAATATTCTACGAGTTTCCTAAGAAGGAAAACATGTACACTGCAAATAAGTGAACAGCAACGAAAGCAGTCTGAACAGGAGGAGGGTCATTTAAAGTCCCATCTTGCACTGATGTGAGCACTTGAACACGGAGAACAGCCATCTCCCGAAACACAGCTCCTTTTGGTTACTTTCTTGTGTGAGACCCGCGATCCCATAATCGCAGAGATGGACACCACATCCGGCCAGCGAGGCCACGGCCAGCCCAGACACGCCTGCCCTTGGATGCCGCGTTCACTGCCCACACCTGCAGACCTCACAGACACGCGTTTCATGCTTGAAATTCTATCAGCCACGTGAAAGGAAAGTGTGTGTAAATACAGGTACATCATACATATATAATACTGAAGAGCAAAAGGTTCGAATATTATGAAAACTGATCATTTTAAGGAAAAGCTGTTGACAGCAGTCACCGAGACAAAGAAATAAGGTAGTAGGCATTCCATACACATATCAACAGATAATTTTTAAAAAGACATATAGCACCAATACATGTTGATTAAAAATTTCAAATACTATCCAACTAAAGAATCCTATAGATTATAGTATATCAAGTTCTTGAGACAATGATTGGTACATGTCATGTGCTACACATGTATCCATCAAATATAAAAACCAAACTGGGGGCACCTGGGTGGCTCAGTGGGTTAAGCCTCTGATTTCAGCTCAGGTCATGATCTCAGGGTCCTGGGATCGAGCCCCACATCGGGCTCTCTGCTCAGCGGGGAGCCTGCTTCCCTCTCTCTCTCTGCCTGCCTCTCTGCCTACTTGTGATCTCTGTCCAATAAATAAAATCTTAAAAAAAAAAAGCAAAAAACCCAAACTGTTGCATGCCACATTTTTAATAGAAAACAAACATCTACTAAAGGCCCATTCATTGAACAGTTCTGTAACAACACAACGTGCAGGGCACTCTTCTAGATCCTTGGGATACGCCAGTGAGTGCAACAGACTGGCCTTCTGAGCCTACATCCTTCCAGGGAGAGCCAGACAGAATAAAGCTTCTCCAACACACAAACTGTTCCCCATGCTTGCTAAGTGGCCTTTTAAAAAAAGCGACACATGATATTTATTTAATTCCCATTAGATATACGTCTCTCTAGAAATGACTCATCTCAGAGTATTTCTTATCTTGTAAGAATAAACCAGAATGAGAACTCACGGTAGGGAAAACACTGCATCATGTACCATGATGGAGATAATAAATCATTTCTGATCCAGACCTAATAAATCCAGAAGGCATTAAACAAAAAGAGGTCATGTGTTAGGAACACGAAGCTGCCTAAAAAAGCACCGGGTCCCTCAATTCCCTGAGCTGGTAACGTGCTCTGTGGTGCACCGAGAACATGAAGCATGAATCTCAGAGGGTATCCGGCAGTGAACGATACAGGAAATTTACTGTTCCTGCATTAGATATGAAGTTCAATGACTGGACTTCCAGTAGTGAAATGTAAGAAAGTAGTGAAAAGGTTTTGTTTTGTTTTGTTTTGTTTTTAATTTTTTTTTTAATTTCTTTTCAGCGTAACAGAATTCATAGTTTTACACCACACCCAGTGCTCCATGCAATGCGTGCCCTCCACAATACCCACCACCAGGCTCCCCCAACCTCCCACCCCCCGCCCCTTCAAAACCCTCAGGTTGTTTTTCAGAGTCCATAGTCTCTCATGGTTCATCTCCGAAAAGGTTTTATAATGCTTAGATTTCTACTCTATCCCTTGAGGATCCTTCTATGGTGGCCTGTCCCCAGCCTTCCCCAGTCAGATCCGGAGGCACCCTCCCCTGTCCCCAGGCCTTTGACCTCAGGGTTAAGGAGGCAGACAATAAAGGTCTTTGTGCTATTGTACTGCCTCACAAAGCAACCCTGCCAGCATGCCCAGGGGACAGAGTGGGGAAAAAGCAGTGTTTCAGCTCAATCAGCAGCTCAATCAAAAGGAAATTAAGGTGAAATCTCCAGAAAGAGCAGATTTTAAAATTTTGTGTATTAAAACCCCAATTGGCAGGTGGTTAATGCATCTGCAAATTCCCACCAGTGATAACATCAAAGCAAGGCTGCCCAAGAGGCAGGCCACGGCCTAACTGACCTCCTGACCTCTCCTTGTGGACCTCTCTGTAGAAGGATCCCTCGGGCAGAGGATACTTCCCTAGCCCTAAACACTGAAATCCAAAAAGGTCTTAAATGAGCGCTGATTTATACCCAAATTGTCTGTAAATATTTAAGATATTTGGGTAAAGGGAGATTAGTTATAATAACATTAAAAGGCACTGAAGGATAGCAGGAATTTTCCCCGTAGGGCAGTGTTGTTGTTTTTTTTTTAAATTTAGATTAATAAGTCAAATAATGAATGAAATTTTCTATAACAATAGCACTTTGTGATGGTGGGTCCAATGTCATAATGTTTTTCCTGGGGGAGAAATACAATATGAAAAAATATATATATTAGAAATAATAAGTGAATCTTAGAGTTCTCTTATATAGTCTGCCAAATCCTATGTTATCTGAGTACATGTGAGCCCAGAATCAATTGTGGGTCATTTTAAGTGACTGTACCTAGGAAAGGTTAGTAAATCTATTTGCTTCTGTAACTTGTACACAGCCCAACTCCTGGAGGGTAATTTTTAATAGGAACTTTTTCCCCCCCCAAAATGCTTTTTATTTTTTACTACAATGGGACAAACTATATGCTTGCAGAACAAACCATAAACTTATTTTCTTGGCAGTTGGGGAAGTAAGAAAACACAAATGTTATCTTGGAGGTCAAGAATCTTCCTGAGTAGATTCTGGTCTGTCAGAACCATCTCACATCTATCCTTTCCTTCCATCTTTCCTTCCTTCCTTCCTTCCTAAAGGGCTGATGGCAAAATTTCTCTAGTCAATGATGAAGGACACATCATGATGGTCTGGAAAACCTTGGGGTTCTTCTGATCAGAAACATTGTCCTCTGAAGGAAGGTTAGTGCCCCCTGGTCTCTGATAGGAAGCTGCTCAGAAAACCCTTTGTTCATTTAAGTGTCTGCAAGAATTTAATTCAGCTCACCAACTATCACAAAAGGTGCATAGTGAAGCCGTGTTGACCATGTCTGGTATAATCCCCAGAGCAGAAGTACTGAGAAGGACACCATGATTATGTCTAATAAAATAAACAAGATGTTGAGAATACTCATTTTCCTCTTCCAGATGCCATGGAAATAAGAATATAATCTTAGAAATGACAGAAGAAAGCCACTTGTGCCCAGGTGGTTAAGATGTCCCTATCTCTTCACCACATCTGTATCTTTGGGGTAAATACCCAGTAGTGCAATTGCAGGGTCATAGGGAAGCTCTATTTTTAACTTCTTGAGGAATCTCCACACTGTTCTCCAGAGTGGCTGCACCAACTTCCATTCCCACCAACAGTGTAAGAGGGTTCCCCTTTCTCCACATCCTCTCCAACACACGTTGTTTCCTGTCTTGCTAATTTTGGCCATTCTAACTGGTGTGAGGTG
>PISX010016305.1:0-42082 GCA_004024625.1 Mellivora capensis
CTATGGTTAGTGCTGTGAAGTGTGTAAACCTGGCGATTCACAGACATGTACCCCTGGGGATAAAAATTTGTTTATAAAAAATAAAAATTAAAAAAAAAAGTCTCTTATGGTTTGTTTCCATCTCTGATTTCATCTTATTTTATTTTCCCCTCCCTCTTTATAGCTGAATAATACTTCATTGTAGGGATATATACCGCATTTTGCTCACTTACCTTTTTATCAATTAATGGACTTTAATTTTTTAAATGAACTTTTTAATTTAAATGGACTTTTTATTTATTTTTATTTAAATATTTTTATTTATTTATTTGACAGAGATCACAAGCAGGCAGAGAGGCAGGCAGAGAGAGAGAGGGGTAAGCAGGCTCCCCACCAAGCAGAGAGCCTGACGCGGGGCTCGACCCCAGGACCCCGGGATCATGACCCGAGCTGAAGGCAGAGGCTTTAACCCACTGAGCCACCCAGGTGCCCCGAGGACTTTTTATTTTTTAAAAAGGTTTATTTATGTATTTTAGAGAGAGACCATGTAAGTGAGCTTGGGGAGGGACCGAGGCAGAGGGAGAGAGAATCGTCAGCAGACTCCCCACCGAGCTCAGAGCCTGACATGGGGGTCCATCTCACGACCCTGAGATCATGACTTGAGCCGAAATCAAGAGTCAGTTGCTTCACCGACTGAGCCCCCCAGGTGCCTCCTATTAGTAGGATTTTAGATTGATTTCTTGGCATTACAAGCAATGCTACTGTGAATGTTTGTACACAAGTCTTTATGTGGACATATTTAGTTCTCTTGGGTACATACCCGAGATGGAGTTTCTGGGGCATAGGGTGACTCTGCGTTTAACTTTTTGAGGAACTGCCAAATTCTCTTTTGAAGTGATGACACCGGTTTCCATTCCCTCCAGCAGTGGATGTGGGTTCCACTGTCTCCCGATCCCAGCCAGTGCTTGATGCTCTTTGTCTTTTTGCTGAGCCGCTATCCCAGTGCTAGAGAGCTCCTATCTCCTTGTGGTTTTCATGTGCACTTCCCTGACGGCTGATGACGTCTGCTGGCTCTTTTCATTCTTCATTGGATTGTTGTATTATTGAGTTGTAACAGTTCTTTGTATATTTCAGAACCAAGTCTCTTATCACATACATCGTTCCCAGATCATTTCTCCTATTCTGAGGGTTGTGTCTCCGCGTTCTTGATGGTGTCCTTTGAGGTGCAGCAATTTGAATTCTTGATGATGCACAGTTTATCTACTTTTCTTTGGTGGCTTGTGCATTTGGTGTGGAAGTAATAATGATTGTGTCTTATACATGCTGTCCATCTAAAGGGCGTTATTAGGGAGAAAGTTGTTTGATTACACAATGATAATAGAAAAATCTACAAAGCGGTCATTACTTAGAAGAAAGCCATATCTGGATCCCAGGCCCACATCCTGTGAGAGGTGCATTGCCTTGCGCATCGCTCCATCCCAAGCTTACCATATGATCCAGAAATTTACTTCTGGGTATATAACCAAGAGAACTGAAGAACTGCGGCCACAAAAACTCACAGGTGTTTAAAGTACATAATTAATAACAGCCAAACTGAAATCAGACCCAAAGCCTAATAAAGGGATAAACAAAATGTACTATATCCACACAATGGAATAGTATTTAGCTATACAAATGAATGAAGTACTGATACGTGCTACACCATGGAAAACTCTTAAACACATTATGCTGAGTGGGAAAAAACCAGCTACACGGTGGGCAGAGGATGTTGGGAGTCTGTGGTCCTGCAGAAGCTTGCCTTATGGATTCAGGGTCTGGCAGCGGTGATGGACTTCACTGTTGCATACTGGGGCCTCAGACAAATTTCCTTTCGGGGACTGGGGTTCTAGGCTTTCTTAGCATCAGATAGTTTGTTCAGGAAGGCTTTCAGAACATGCCCTTTGGGATGAAGAAGAAAGAAATCCCACTGGTCAGCTACTTGCAGAAACCTTAGGGACCCAACAGATTATGAAACAATTTCTAAAAGCCCCATTTTCTGCAATAAACATTCTAAAAGTTGATTTTGATTTAGTTATCTTTCTAGGGAGAGATGGTCAGCATCTGGAAGTTTTGATGTTAGGTATATAGGTTTCCATATTGAGAAGCCATGAAATTCCTTGGCCACCTTTCTCTTCCCCCCTCCACCCCACCAATTTACACAGGGCACAATCTGTCACCGTGGCCAAGCAAGAGAGAATTGCTGGAAACCACAGCAATGCCCACGGAGGGTCTGCAAGCCCAGCACCCAACCAAGCATCCAGGCTATGGGACTTTCTGTCATTCGCAGAATCAGATGAGACCTTCTCAGAAAGCAGAATTTCCTGTAAGAAAAATCCTACAAATGGCCCAGCAACTGAAAGATTTCCCTGAATGTGTTCCTCAGGCTTTCTAGAAGGTCACCTCTCCAGCAGTGATCCTTGGCAGTGTGCAGATGAGCTCCAGAGCTTGCAGACTCTCGGGGCTGTCATAACCCCGACTTGTGGCACCTGCTCACTGGTGTGCAGCTCACAGAGGTTGTGTGAGGTGTGCACTGAGCAGATGGCTCCTTTGGTCTTAGCGGACTCTGTTCAAACTTCATGGGATTAGAAGGCATATCCTTGGGTGGAGTGTGGTACCGTCTTCTGGCTCAGTGTGATTTGCAGGAATAGGCTTGGTTGGTTATTATTCCTTCTTGGTTCTACCCTTGCTTGATTTGGGGAATGTTTGCTGGATTCTCGGAGCGGGGGGTACCAAAAGAGCAGGTAAAAAGCATGTCATTGAATATATACGTATATATACACACACATATACATATAAATGTGTATATTATATTTGTAAAGTAACTTTAGAAAATTTGTATAAATTAGGGCACCTGGGTGGCTCTGTTGGTTAAGAGTCTTGCCTTTGGCTCAGGTCATGATCCCGGGGTCCTGGGATTCAGCTCCATATCGGGCTCCCTGCTCAGCAGAGACTCTTCTTCTCCCTCCCCTCTTGCCCTTCCCCCTGCTTGTGCTCTCTTTCTCTCTAAAATAAATAAGAACTTTTTTTTTTAAAAGAAAAAATTTGGGGGCTCCTGGGTAGCTCAGTTGTTAAGCTTCTGCCTTTGGCTCGGGTCATGATCCCAGGGTTCTGGGATCGAGCCCCGCATCGGGCTCCCTGCTCTGTGGGAAGCCTGCTTCTCCCTCTCCCACTCCTCCTGCTTGTATTCCCTCTCTTGCCGTGTCTCTCTCTGTTGAATAAATCAAATCTTAAAAAAAAAAAAGCAAAAGAAATCTGTAAACATTAAATCCACATAAACTACACAAGGAAATGCTTTAAGGAACGTACTTAAACGTAACCCTGTAGGTGGAACTTCGGGCTGTTTGCGGCCTCCCTCAGTGAGCATTCTTTTCTGGGGCTGCCTGGGACGGGGCCTTGGCAAGGAGGGGACATCACCTCTTGGTCTGGATCTATCCTGCCTACACTGGCACCAGCTCACATTTACAGTTGTCCTGTCAGTGTCTCTGGTCTCAGGGACCCAACCATGTGGCCATGAAGGGCCGCACTGGACCTCAACACCTGGACTCTGGCCCTGCAGCCGCACTGGCATCCGCTAGTGCTTCACTTGGTCCCCGCCAGGAGGTGATGCTGACGCCTGTGAAGGCCTCACAGCCCGTGTCTTGCTGCTCCTGCCACAAGGGAAATCATTTACTTTCCACTGGGGACACTGTGGCTTTGACGTGGGGGTGGACTCAGGCATCCCCATGACGCTTGCATAACCCGGGACTCAGGCTGCTCTTTGGGGCCTTTCCTTCTCTGGGAACTCCAGGCTGGGATGGGGCTTCGGAGCGAGCTGAGAGGAGACCTGGGTGAGGACCTTGAAGGGCTATTGACAGAGCACTTGTTTTGTACTGGCCCAGTTCCTGCACAAGGAGCCCCCGGGAGGGTATGCAGCTCTGAGGCTGGGGTGGGGCTTGCAGGACGACCCAGCGGAGACCATGCCAGTGCTTGGGGCTGCTTCACATCTTGGTCCTCCCTACTGCCCTGACTGGTGAGACCATTCTTCCGCATTTACTGGCGAAATCACTGTGTGCCTAGAGCTGAGGTCCATCGTAGGGCCCGGGGAGTGCCCTGGAGAAGACTCAGCCCTGGATGGCAATATTAGAACTTGATTTTCCTCTTAATCTATGTCTGCAGCCCCCATTCCAGCTGGTGGCAGAACAAGGGTGATCTCAATCTCGGTTTGCAGAGAGCATGCCCCCTTTCCCTCTGGGCAGTTTTCGGAGGATACCCGCGGCGGCCACACGATGGCAGCCTTGCACAAACCAAAGCCTGGTTCGCCAAGGACCGCAGCCCCAATTGGGGTGTCCCTGGGCAGTGGACACCGCCGGCTTTCCTGCAGAAACCAAAGAGGCCCAGCCTGTTGGCGGGGAGGGATGTCTTTAGTTGTCATTGGGAACACTGAGCTTTATAAGTGAAAGAAACGGGAGTGCAGACTGCACATACCTGCCTCTGTGAATCTGTTTCGTTGATGTGCTTTAAAGGAAAAGATGTTTAGGGGTGCTTGGGTGGTTCAGTGGGTTAAAGCCTCTGCTTTCGGCTCAGGTCGTGATCCCAGGGTCCTGGGACCGAGCCCCACATCGGGCTCTCTGCTCCTCGGAGAGCCTGCTTCCTCCTCTCTCTCCCTGCCTGCCTCTCTTGCCTACTTGTAATCTCTGTCTGTCAAATAAGTAAATAAAATCTTAAAAAAAAAAAAAAAAAAAAAGGAAAAGATGTTTAGCTTTCATTGGGAGTCCAGGCGTTGCAGACAGGTTCCAGATTTCCCCATTTCCTCATTAACCCTATGGGCTTTCCAATGCAAAAATAAAGATGCACCGCAGTGCACCCTGCCTCCCTTTGCTCCTGGGGAAAGTGGGAGCCCTTGCTTCCTCCCCAGGCCCCCCACGGGCTGAAAGCTTTGAAGATGTGGTCTCAAAAGGGAAGCGGTTGTGCTACTGGTCAAGGGAACCCTGCCTTCTTGGCTTTTGTCCACCCATTTGTGTGGCCCACATCCTTCCCATTGGGAAGTGGGGAGGTCTTTCCTTTTGGTTCTCCTCCCTTCTCTCTTTTTAAAGATTTTATTTATTTGCAAGAGAGACAGAGCACGAAGGGTGGGGAGGAGGAGAGGAAGAGGGAGAAGCAGAAGCTCTGCTGAGCAGGGAGCCCGATGTGGGGCTTGATCCCAGGACCCCAGATCATGACCTGAGCCGAAGGCAGGTGCTTAAAGACTGAGCCACCCAGGCACCCCAATTCTCTTTTAAAAACGGCTTTATTGAGGTGTAACTGACTACATGAAACTACACCTATTTAGTGCATAGAGTTGAATGCATTTTTCCATATGTACACACCTGTGAAACCATCACCACGTTACCAGGGTAATGGTCTAGTCTGTCACCTCCAGGAGTTTCCTGTGCCCCTTATATTGGTGTAAAAACACCTGACATAAGATCCACCCCCTTCGCCAGTTTCAGGTATACAATACCTGGTGTGGCTGGCTGGAGGCGCTCTGCTGTATGTTAGATCCCTAGAACTCACTCACGGGCTGTCACTGGCCCTCTCCCCCAGCCCCTGGTAAAGAGCATTCAGTTCTTTGCTTCTAGGGGTCTGATTATTTTAGGTGCCACATATACGTGGTATCCTGTGGTATTTATCCTTCTGTGTCCAGCTGCTTTCACTCAGCAGAATGTTCTCCCATTTCAGCCATGTTGCTCCTGGTCACAGCGTTTCCCTTTTTAAGGCTGAGTAATATTCCATGGCATGTATATTCCCTGTTTCCTTTCCCTGTTCATCTGTGGACAGGCTCTTTGTTTCCGTGTCATTGTTCTTATCAGTAACGCTGCAGTGAACAAGGGGGTGCAGATGCCTCTTCAGGATCCTGATTTCAATTCTGTCTCTTTAAAGGTGCCCCCCCCCCCCACCCCAGGGCAGGACTCTTTCAGCCGGACTCATTTTTGACATTTGATGGCATTTTATTTTTCTTACTCAGCACATTTCCTCCCTTCTGTGCTCTACTGCAGAGGGTCCCAGGAGGCCCCAACCCGGCTTCCCAAGGGAAGGTGCATTGACTGACTAAGGAGCAAATCTTGCAGGGGAGGAGCACAGGTCCCAGGCCCCTTGCTGGTTCCTCTATCCATGCCCCAGACCCCATGCTCCCTCTCAGCATTGCCAGCCCCTCCGTAATCTCCCCTGGGAGAGGGGATTCAGGAAACCCTGGGGACCATGTACCTAGAGACAGGTCACCATGCAGCTGTGATTTGGGTTCACTTCTCCCCTTCTCTTTCATCACTCTGGCCCATTTTCTAGGTTGTTCCTCTAGGGGGTTTGGAGCTAGGAACCTTAGCTGACCCAGTTTAATTTGGGAGTGGGAATATTCTTGATCAAGTAATAGAGAAAATTGTATCAAGAGTCAGGGGACTGTGACCTAGCCCATCTCTGCCCCCAGACCCCGGGGTGGGGGGAGGTGGGAAGCCACAGACCCCTGGGCAGTTTTCCATCTCCATACAGTGAGGTGCTCCTTGTGGGTGCTCTGAAGGCTCTCTCCAACTCTGCAGAGACTTACACTACCATACATCTGGCTAGCTGGTCCAAGTGACTGTAGGCGAAGATGTGGGCATGGCCACGGCTCACCCCAGGGCTGCCTTGGTCTCCTCCACCCAGAGCATCACGGAAATAATAATGGAGGAAGTAAGCTGGGGACCTGAGATGACTAACTGGCCAGCTAAGAGTGTTCCGGAAGCCACCGAGGGTCTTGTGGCTCCTGAATAATGTCTTACCTTAGTGAGAGTAGGAGGCCAAGGGTGCTGTTTTAGTCAGGGTTCTCCAGAGACAGAACTACTGTGCTCATCTACCTCTCCACCCACCTACCCGCCAACCTGTCCGTCTCCAAGAAGAGCTTGATTATAAGGAATTGGCTCCTGCAATTACGGAGGCCGAGAAGTCCCAGGATCTGCCATGTTCAAGCTGGAGGTCCAGGAAAGTTGGTGTGAATTCCAGTCTAGGTCTGAACGATTGAGAACCAGCGGTGATGAGCATGTCGGTCCCCGTCTAAGGGGAAAAGACTGATGTCTCAGCTCATGCAGTCAGGCAGGGAGGGAGGGAAGGAGAGAGAGAGTGAATGAATGAGAGCTCTTTCTCCACCTTTTTGTTCTATTCAGGCCCTCGGTGGTTTGGAATGATGTCCAACAATTAGGGAGGGCCATCATCCACCTTCTTTACTCACTCTACTGATTCGATTGCTGATCTCATCTGGAAACACCCTCACAAACACACCCCAAAATAATCTGGGCACCCTGTTAGCCAGTCAAGTTGACACATAAAATTAGCTATCATGGATGTCGCAGCACACCCAGCTGCCTTATGAGGGAGGAAGGGGACTGAGCCCTAAGCTAGCAGTGCTTTGGCCAGACTTGGGGCCTACCATCCATGCCTCCTGCCCCAGAGGGCTCTGACTTTCCTCCCCTGGACCCCAGTGTTCGTGGGATGTGGCGGGCACACCGGAGAGGACATTAGCGCAACAGCACAGTGATTACCTGTGTTCTGGTGTGACCAGCTAGCTCTGGTTCCCCAAACAGAGCCCATGGACCCTACCCTGCCTGGGATGTGGGGTGATGTTGAGTGGGGTACAGGTGACCACTTTGAATCGTTCTGGGTTGATTTTGAAAGGAGTCTTCGTTTGCCACTTTCTGGGCAGGTGATCTTGGATGAGCTGTTTAACCTGTCAGGGCCTCAGTGTCCTCATCTGTGAAATGGGGATAATAAGATCCTGGCCCCCCAGGATTGTTGGGTGATCCTGTGCCCTGATGTATGCAGAGACTTTTCACCCATTAGGCATGTGCCATTGGGTTGTCATGGTGGCTCTTCTGCCTTGAGGTCTGAGTGGGGCAGGTGACCCTGACCGAGGCCAGTCAGAAGCTGTGTTTGTCAAGAAAGAATGAATCTAAGCTGCCTAAGAAGAAGCTGGTAGGAAGTGAGTATGGAGAGATTGCTGTCATCCTGTGGCTACAGGGGAGGGCCTGAAAATGGAACTGGGGCAGAGAGATGGGGACATGCCAAATCCTAGTGGCTTTGATGGAGTCCCTGGATCTAGTTGCACCTGAAGCCAGAATCCCCCTAGATTTTTCAAGAGATAGCAGTCTCTCTTTTGCTTAAGCCAGTTTGAATTTTTTTGGTTTGTTTTTTACTTGCAACCAAGAGTCCAGACTGATCTACTTTTTACTCCAGTTTACTCTGTCTTTGTAGAAGAGAAAGAAGGCAAAGAGTTATAGAAGGCAAAGCAGTTATACACAACTCCAGATGGTTAGAGCTGTTACTGGCCTTCAAGACAATCTAATTCTGCCCATTTGCTTGATGTGTGACTTCCATGGGCATTTGCGCTTTTGCCTCTGTGGTCCCCTTTCTCCATTAAAAAAAAAAAATTACAATTTACTACTCTTTTAGTATAAAGATGAATCTAACCCAGGACAGAGTGTATTCTTTTCTTTTTTCTTTCTTATTTTAAGATAAAATAATTTCCTTGAGCCCTAGGCAGTGTGCCTGCTGTGCTAATGGTTAAGTCAACTCTGAGGGGGTTAGCTTTTCTCCAGCTTTTATACATTTTTGTCACAGGCAAACCTTTGTAACGAATCGGTAGTTCCCAGTCAAAAGCAAATCACCTTTTCAATTGATTTTTGATGCAATTAAGAGCCATATCAACTGAGAAACTGTTCTTTTTTTTTTTTAATTATTCATTTGTCAGAGAGAGAGAGAGCGAGCGAGCACAGGCAGACAGAGTGGTAGACAGAGGCAGAGGGAGAAGCAGGCTCCCTGCAGAGCAAGGAGCCCGATGTGGGACTCGATCCCAGCATGCTGGGATCATGACCTGAGCCCAAGGCAGCTGCTTAACCAACTGAGCCACCCAGGCGTCCCTGAGAAACTGTTCTTAACAGGACAGGTATAAACGGTGTTGTAGATTTCTATGGGCAGAGTTCAACCTATTAATCACTTCTGATTGGGTAAATTTATCTGTGGTCTGACTGGCTATGATGGGAGCATTGCTTTCACTTCTGATTGGTTGGAAACATTTATGGTGTGATTGGCTTGTACACAATGGGGATGGGGCGCAGGACAGTGCTCACTTCTGATTGGCTAAATGCCTCTGCGGTCTGATTGGACAGAGTGTGATAAGTTAGTACTAAGAGCACGGCACACTTCTGATTGGCTGAACACATGTGGTGGGTTACTGGCCGGGGTGTCAGGCAAAGCCTGCAAGCTCAAAATTGTAGGCTGAGAATACGATCCTGTCAAGGAATCATGCTGGTTGTACCAGTGCAAAAGCTTTCCATTTGTGTTCATAAATATCAAGCATGAAATGACCCCAGTATGAGTCTTTTTGGGAAGGTTGTGGAAAGCACACAAACATTAACTTTGCAGAGATGATGTACAGCTGTCCCCTTGTGAATGTGGATGGTAGGTATCCTGAGCCCATTGTCCTGCTTGATGCTGTGGTTGGAACCAAGGGTCTTTGCTGTGTCAGCAGGCCTGGCACTGGGTCTGACTTTGTCTCCAGGTGGAGTCTAACCTGTGATGGCGTGAAAATGGGAGAGACCCATCCTCCCAGGTTGCTCCCCGGCTTTTCCTAAGAGAGTTGCCAGACTGAGGTACTGGAATTCTGCCAGTGTAACTGGAGTAAGATAAGTGCCTACCACGGGAGCTTTCCAAATGTTTAGGGAGAAGCGGTCTAGCCTAAATAACTATGAGGCTTTTTTTTTTTTTTTTTTTTTAATAACTATTAGGCTTAAGCAGCGGGTCTCAGAGTGGGGCCCTGGATGAGCACCATCAATGTAACCAAGAATGTGATAGAAATGCAGATTCTTAGGCCCCACCCCAGACCCACAAGTCAGAGAGTCTTGACTGTGGCTCAGATATCCTTATTTTAACAAAGCCTCTAGGTGACACGGATGCACACTCAGGTCTGAGAACTTGTGCCCCTTTGAGGTCTCTCTTTTCCAAAGAACACAGTCTTCCTCCCTTTGGAGGAGGCCTTTCCGTGACAGCTTTGCTAACAGGCAGGCCAGGCAGACGGGGGCACTCTGGGCTGGTTGGCTTTCACTGGTGGCAAGAGGCCCTGAGACCCCAGAGGCCCCGCACCAGGTTTCATGCACTGGGAGTTCCAGGAATCCTGTGCTGTTTCCCTTTTGGGTCCCTCATCAACGCCCAAGCCGAATAGGTCAGCCTCCTGTACATGTTTTGGCTATTACGTCTCTTAATGATGTGGCCGCGTAGCTGATCTTGCTATATCTTCGCAGCAGCTCCGGGGGCCCTGTCACCACGCTGGGAGCATGGATGGGGCGGGACCACGTTTTCCCTAGAATGAAAGCTGGGTCTCGGCGTGCGGACCTCTAGATGGCCACTAGATGGCGCTGTTGCACTTTCCTGCGGGCAGCGCGTGGCTTGGGCACCGCCTCCCGGCTTCCCTGGATTCCACCAGCCTCCCAAAGTGAAATAACAACGTGCCATTGTGAGCTGAGGCCTGGTTCACTAAGATGTTCAGGAAATGATATGCAGCCAGGAGGCTTCGGCCAGGAGGAACGATGGCTGCGGGACTGTAGCTGGAAAGCTCTTTAGAACTTTACAAGTCTCCCTCCCCATACACTGCATGCCTTCTTCCTGCTCCCTGCCCCATCCCTATGGGGTGGCATAGGTCAGGTCACAGGCCTTAATATCGGTCGGTGGAGGAGTGCTCATAAAAGTGGCGACAGGCTCTTTTCTTCCCTGGAAAAGCCTCTAATGTGCTTGCATCCCCCTTGTTCTTTCGTGTATCTGTGCATCAATTTAGCGGTGACAGGAGTAAAAGGAAAAGCAGCACGGATTGGCAGGGGACATGCAGAAGGCCTCTAGAGGGGCAGAGCTTTCTGGTGGGTTTGAGGCTTTCAGGCCAGGGCATGTGAATGAGGGGGCCTGTGGGTGTTGGGGGCCACAGGACAGCAGACGGCACAGGGCAGGCCCTGGGTTTAGGGCCAGCCGAAGGTAGAGGCAGGGCCAATCCAAGAGCCTCCCTGTGTGCTAGACACCATGGCATGGCGACTCTGTGGAGTTCTGGGTGGCACAGGGCCACGTCTAGGAACACCCCCAGACTTGGCTGTCTCTTGGAAGATGAGGCTGGCCCAGTCCTAAGCACAACAGCAGCAGCGACAATAAGATGCCTTCTGTGTGCTGGGCACTGTTCTAGAAGAAGGAACTGGTGGGATCCTCCCACACCCCACGAGGGAGGGCCTATGGTGTACCAGTTTACAGGTGAGGAAACAGAGACACAGAAGGTCTGAGGACGGCCACACCTGAAGAAGGGTGGCCTCTAGGAGCCATCCCTAGAAGCCGTGTCCAGACTGAGGGGGCTGCCCTTGCTGGGACGTCTTGAGATCTGTCTTCTCATGGGCATTAGAGGAGGCAGAGGGCCCCGCTGCTCTGGAGACACATTGCTCCACTGGCATTCCTACCTCCTCCCCCACAGATCAGCTCCCCAAGCCCCAGGGCTGCCTGAGAAAACCAGGGCAGCCCCCACAGGGCACAGCTCTGAGTCCATTGGAGAGGCTGACAAAGAAAGTGCTCAGGCTTCGAAGGCAGTCAGGAGGCATGGGCGAGGCTCCAGTTTTAGAATTAGGCTTCTTCTCGAGAAGAGAAGCCAGGCCCCAGGTGCAGGGGGCAAGACCAGGTGAGGGCAAGCAGCCAGCCAGAGCCAGGTGCATTCAAGAGAGCCTAAGGGAGATGAACTTGGAGGGAGCAAGATGTCCAAGTGCAAGAAACAGCGGAGTGAATGGTGCCCTTGAAGTAGTCTCGTGTCAGGGAGGGGGCCCCTTCTCCTCACTGCTCTGCCCGGCCCCTCCTTTGCTTCCTGTTCCGGGCTAACTCCTCTGTAATTTCTTGTTACCATTTTACTACTTTTGATACCTTTTCAAACTTCTCCCTTAGAGTTTCCAGGAGTTTCTGGGGAAGAATTTACTTGTGTGATTTCCAGCTTGTCTGATCTATAAACTCCGAGAGATTGTCAGTTTCAGTTTCAATCTCTACTATATACCTAGACCTAGGGAAGCTTCTGGAACATAGCAAGTACTGGAGAAGATCAGAACAGTTCTCTCCTGGACCCGTCCTGCCCAATCTTGCTTTGTCAACGGCTAATGCTCTGATGGTGGAACGTTCTCCCCCTCTGCCGGTAGCCACTCAAGATCAGATTTAAAAACCAAGTTTTTATTTGGAATTAATTTTAAATGGACAGGAGCTGCAAAATTACAGCCAGTACAAGGAGCATTCGTTGCACCCCTGACCTGGATTTGCTGTGAGTGTAATACTTTCTTCTGCCCCATTCCAGGTCTTTACGTCTGTCATGGCCTATTAAACCTGAATATTTCATAATTTTTAAAAAAGATTTCATTTATTTATTTGACAGAGAGAGAGAGACACACACACAGAGGGAACACAAGCAGGCAGAGTGGACACACACAGAGGGAACACAAGCAGGCAGAGTGGGAAAGGGAGAAGCAGGCTTCCCACTGAGCAGGGAGCCCAATTCAGGGCTCGATCCCAGGACCTGAGCTGAAGGCAGACACTTAATGACTGAGCCACCTAGGTGCTCCCAAACCTGAATATTTCAATGCATATTTCTCTTTTTTTAAAAAAATGATCTTAATGTAGTTTCCATTTCCTAAGAATGGAGATGCTCGCTTGTGGGATCACAGTGATTATCGATTTTTATTGGTATAGTAATTTCATCTAATCTATCTGTACTCTAGTTCTGTCACTTGGTCTAATAATGTCCTTTATCACATACCCATCCCCCCCAGTACTATAAGATCCTGTTGAGGAACAGAGACTACATTTATTAGTCATGTCTCTTTAGACCCCTTCATCTGGAATGTTGCCCCAATAGTTCTTTCTTTTATGATATTGACATTTCTAAAGCATACAGTACCTCTGCCTTTTTTTTTTTTTAAGTGGGACATTCCTTGTTTTGCCCGTGTCTGCTGTTACTGTATGATCGTGCTGCAGACGCAGAGCAAGGGATGTTGTTCCTTCTTGAGTGTGACATCTGGAGGCAGATTTAAAGTCAGAACCTTCCCCGAGTGCCTCCTCCGAGCTCGAACTGGTTCTTTTTCTCTTTGCTTCTGCAGGATCTGTGCACATGCTGTCATGTCAAAAGGTGGCTCTTTTTCAACGTGGGCTCTGGGGGAAAAAAAAGTCTTTCTTCTCTGCTGTGGTTGCAAGAGCTGAATGGGCCTCCTGGCTTCTGGCAGGAAGTCCCGACTTCAGGCATGAGCCATGCTGGAGGTTCCCACGCTTCGCAGACGTCCCGTTCTCTGGACTTACTGGCAGGGCTGCTCTGTTCAGTCCTCCCCAAGGAGCAGCTCTGGGCTGGGAACAATCTACTTTTACCTTTTTGGTAGTGTTGCTGCATAGCTTTTAAAACACTCCAACATGTGTTATGGGTACAAACAGCAGGGGTTTGGAGAAAACACTTAGAAGGCTTCCTCCCCCTTGGAGTTTTAAAATGCTACTGTCCCAAGAAGAAGGGACCCTGGAAGTGGTGATTGGCTATGGGCTACCGGACAACTGATTGTCATCAGGGAGGGGACGGTGGAGAACCAGACTGCAGGGGATGTGCTGTATGACCAAAGCAAGGACACCCTCTAGGTGGCTTTGTCTGTATGATCCTTGCCAGTCCCAGCAAAGAAAAAGGACACATCGTTTTGATGCTTTAAAGTGTCCGTGGGGATGGGGTGTCCGAATTTGAGTCTCAGGTTCAATTCTTGGTTCCAGATCTGATGAGTGTGAGGCCAAGTGCCTCAGGGTCCCTCCTGTGTTCAGAGTTTGTAACCATGAGAAAAGGCAGAATGTCCCTAATGGGCATCATATTTGCCACAGTTGGTGCTTCCAAAACGAGGCGTCCTTTCTCCCCCTCTCACATCCTGGCTGCCTTTTCCCTTCACTCCTCCAGCACTGAGACTGGAGAAGGTGTTGGACAGGCTGCCACCACCCAGGCCTGGGTGGGCCCCGGCATCTAGAAATGTCGACGGCATTGGCATTCTGGACGACTGCTGGTTTGGCATTGTTTTGAGGGCCCCTGGGATTTGTTTTGTTTTGACCAGAAGCAGAAATGATGATTGTCCTAAAGAAGTTCATCATCACAGTTTTCTAGGGCCAGGGGCCACAGGGGGGCCCGCCCCAGTCAATCAGGAGGCACGGGGAACAAGGGAAAATGGGGGTTAAGAGTGTCCTTTGTGGTTTCCTTGGAGGGATGAGCGAAGCAGGTTGCGCAGCTCGGGATTGGCTGGGTTGAATAGCTTCAGGGCTTCGGGGCGTAGGGTCTGTCCCTAGTTGTCTGGTGCTGTGGTCCTGGGTGATCGGGGCAGAGGCTTGGTTGCTCTGAGTGTACCAGCCTGATAGAGGAGGCACTGTGGGGTGGTGCGCTGGAGGGGCGGGTTTGCCTATGAAACTCGGCATCATGGGATTGTTTTAGGAGTTGGCTAGCCTTGGAGGGGGCAGTCACTCCAGGGTCTGCCAGGCCTCAGATGTCAAAGCCTCAGCATACAGAACGTAAGAGATGCGATCCGTAGAGACACGTTCAGTCCCTGCTAAGGAGGAAGGTGAAACTTCAGGGACTCCACCCATCGAGGCTGTGCTCCCGTCCCTTAAGGTCTCGGCTTGTGTTTCTGGTATTCTAGACCACATGGTTCCCTGCCGCAGATGATGTCTTCCCAGGTGGCTGCAGAAAGGCTGGAATTTTCATTCAAATGGAGCTGCCACCAGTATAATGTAAAGCTTGGCCGCAGGCCAGGTGCTGACATCATGTCAGCAGCTTCTCTTTACTTTGTTTCTTGCTCGGTCAGCCCGGGCAGTCACCAGGGACGCTGGCCTGGGGTGGGCTGGAGGGGCCCAGGAGAGCAGTGACCCTTCTGGAAGAGGCTGGCCTGCTGACTTGGCATCCGTGTCGTGTCTCACTGGGGTTCCTGCTCTTTCAGGGGGCAGCTTGGAAGGGGAAGGGAAACGTTGTCCAGACCACTCTGCAACGTCCAAGTTTAGAACTCAGGGTCTTGTTTGCAGTGGGAACGGGAATGTCTTTGGGCACTGGGCAAAGAGCTCCAGCACTGGGCAAGAGAGTCATGTGGCCCCGCACGTTACTTCCCGTGTGTGCATACCCGTGTGTGCACGTGCGTGCGCGCAGGCTCAGACTATGTGGGTTCTAGGGATGAGGGTGAAGGACGGTGCGTAAGGCCACGTGTGGGTCCCAGAGTGTGCGCAGTAAGTGTGCTGACCAAGAGTGACGCTGCCTGATGTGCCAGGAGGGGCATCTGGCTTGACATCGACAGCTGGGCTTGGATGGGTGTGGTTTTGGAGGGCCTTAAAACTCTGATACGTCGGCGAAGCCAAGATTAGTAAAGTTCCTTCATCCAGCCTTTCCGTTTTTTCAGACACTGTGCCTCCCCTCCCAACTTCCCCGCCCCCGTACCTCCTGTGAGCCAGTCTCGGTGTCCTAGGCACTGGGGACAAAGCAGTGAACAAGAAAAGACACACACCTGCCTGGGTGGAGTTGACCCTCCAGACCAGGGCTTCTCATCCCAGGCAGTACTAGCCTTTGGGCTGGAGGACTGCATGTGTGGATGCTGTCCTGGGCTCTGTAAGGACCTTAGCCACATCCCTCCACACGCTTGAGGCCAGGAGTGTCTCCCTTCCCCCCAGAGTTGGGACAATCAAACAGTGTCTCTAGACATCACTCAGCTACCCCTGGGTGACACGGAGCACACACTGGTTGAAAACTGCTGATCCGGGGCGCCTGGGTGGCTCAGTGGGTTAAAGCCTCTGCCTTCGGCTCAGGTCATGATCTCAGGGTCCTGGGATCGAGTCCCGAATCGGGCTCTCTGCTCGGCAGGGAGCCTGCTTCCTCCTCTCTCTCTCTACCTGCCCTCTCTGCCTACTTGTGATCTCTCTCTGTCAAATAAATAAATAAATAAATCTTAAAAACAAACAAACAAACAAAAAAACCCTGCTGATCCGATGGCAGAGACAGAGCACGCCCCGAGCCTCTGCGGAGGCGGGCAGGGCCTCCGCTGGGGCTCTTTCTAGAGGCCCGCCAGTGGAGCTGGCAGTCAGTTCGAATACCTGCCTGTAGAGCAGGTGACCGAGCACAGGCCCCTAAAACCCCAGCCTGGAGGGTCAGTCTGTCTGGCCATCGCCGGAGGATTGTGACAGGTGCCCAAATGAAGGAGGTGGAGGTGCCTGTGAATAAGATAAAGAATAAAACGACCTTCCCTGTTACTCTGCTTTGACCTTCCCTTCACCTTGGCATGACCTCGGGGGAGGAGCGTGAGTTCATTTGGTGGCAGGCAGGCACCTGTGCTGCTTCTCCCTTCCCGGTTCAACCTTGAATCCCCGCAGCATGTCTGGGGCCCCTTCAGGGAGCCGTGGCGAGGAGCGTGCAAATGTGCCGGCTTCCAGGGGGCCAGCCTCGACTTTTGCCAAATGTTTGGCTGTATCTGGCGCTTGGCAGAGGCGTATCTACATCTGCTGCCTGTCTGTCCGACAGAAGAGTACCGTCTGATTCGCGAGTCTGCAGAAGACGCTGTCGACGCTCCGCCGGGGGCCAGCTGAGCGCTTTGCTCCCCGCTCGGCTCCGGAGTGTTGATGGGTCAATCGGGGTGCTGCCTGCGATGTTCTCTCCGCTGGGGACTCTGATGGGGCGGCGGTGAGCCCGTGTGCACGCCTGCATGCGAGCTAGCTCCGTGGTCAACACACACGCGTTCCATGTGCTCCGAGATGCTGCTGGAAAGGGTTTTTCTCTTGCTCACTTAACCGCTGAAAGAGGCCAGGCCGGGTCCCAAGTTCCTCAGATACTCAAGGACAATCACAAACATTTCAGAAAACATGACACCAACATGGGGATTCTTTTGTGGAAGAGGACCCGCGTTGGTCATTTCAGGAACTGAGTTGGTGTGTTTGGAAACTCCTCTAAGTGAAATAGTTTTCGAAGAAGCCATCTTTGGGAATGTATTCTTTAAAAGGCAAACTGTTCTTGGGGTGCCTGCGTGGCTCATTCAGCTTAGCGTCCGAATCTTGGTTTTGGCTCAGGTCATGATCTCAGGGTTGTGAGATTGAGACCCCTGCCTGGGGCTCCTCGATCAGCCGGGGGTCTGCTTGAAGATTCTCTCCCTCTGCCCTTCCCCCACTCTAAAATAAATATGTACCTAAATCTTTTCAAAAAAAGGGGAAAACTGTTCTAAGCACTCAAACTAACAACATAAACATATGTTTATGACAAGGACATATGCACATGATTTCCATTTCCAAAAGGCTTTTCGGTCCCTCTCAACCTCTAAACCTTTCAGTAATCTTCACGATCCGTCTGTCCTTCACCTCTTGTGGTCAGCCAGTTACTGAGATCCCTAGTGTTTCTGTCTTTCGTCAGTCCTGGGTAGTCCAACCCTTTCTGTTCTCATCACTCTCCTTCAGCCCCTCACATGTCTTTTCTAAACTTTGTCAAGAGCTGTCTAACGGGTCTCCTATCTCCCTTTACTTTATCACTCAGCTTCCAGTGATATTCTGAGCAGCCCACTATAGCTGTCCACTGCTGTGTGATAAATTACCCCGCCCCCACATGTAGTGGTTAAAACCAACAAATACTTATTATCTCAACACTTCAGAGAGTCAGGAGTTTGCAAGCATCTTAGCCAAGTGGTTTTGGCTCGGGGCCTCTGGTGAGGCAGTGCCAAGACACTGGAGTCCCAGTCATCTGACTGGTTGACTGGGGCCACAGGATGGACTTCCAAGATGGCGTGCTCCCATGGCTATTGGCGGGAGGCCTCAGTTTCTCACTATGTGGGCCTCTCCACGGTGCTGCTTGAGTGTTCTCACCACATGGCCGCTGGCTTCTCCCAGAGCAGAGGGTCCATGAGAGAGAGCAATGGGTATAGTCTTGGAGTCAGATCCCGTTTCTTCCCCTAAATTCTATTTGTCAGAAGCCAGCCCCAAGTTTAAGGGAGGGGACTTAGGTCCCACCTTTGAAGGGAGCAGTTCTGAAGAATTTGGGGACCTATATTGTAGAATCACCATATCCCCCATATCCCGGCTCGAGCCTGCTGCCGTTGGGGACCCAGCAAGGGCACGGAGAGCATTTCTTCTGCAAGCCACCCCCTTCTCCCTGGCCCTGCTGCCTTCCCCTAGTGCTGCCCTGGCTGCTACGGTCGTTTCTTCAGAGCCTGGGTCCACTCACATAGAAGCAAGAGCACTATGACTAATTATAAAATCATTATATGATTAAACTCAATTAACTTCAAATAACCCTTGAAATTTGTTTAATGTCAGCCCTTGGCCCCACTTGAACTGGAAAATATTGCTCGCCTTTGAAATTCTGAGGAGAAGAGCTGATTGTGCTGTGGTACCGGTGCTCTGTGGGGCACCGACCGTGTCTCTGGGTGGGTGGGTAGGGCAGGAAAGGGTGCCAGGCCCAGGGGTCCTGGGTGCAGGTGGAGGGACGGTTGGGGAGACAGAGGAGATGTAATCAAGGGGACAGCAGCTCTGCTGTGCATCAGACCATGAAATGCTGGCACGGGGCCCTGAGGAGCCTTTCACCTGAGCTCCGACAAGTTTGTTCAGACCTTTGGTTTTGGACTTGGTGCCTCTTATAGACTGAATTGTGTCTCCTTCCCAGCCTTTCCCCTGCCCCCTCACCCCCCAAATTCCTATGTGGGAGTCCTGACCCAGTACCTCAGAACGTGACTGGATTTGGAGATAGGTAGGGTCTTTTAAGAGATAATTAGGTTCACACGAGGGCATGGGGGTGGGAGCTAATCCAACTGGACTGGTGTCCTTAAAAGAAGAGGAGGTTAGGACACAGACATGCACGGGATGAAGACACGTGAAGCCCCAGAGAGGAGAAGGCGGCCGTCTACAAGGAGAGAGGCCTCAGAAGACATCTACCTTGCCACCACCACAATCTTGGCCCCATAGCTTCCAGAACTCTGAGACCTAAGTTTCTTTTTTTAAGCCGCCCCATCCGTGGTACTTAGTTATGACAGCCTACCAAAGCAACACACTGCCTTTCACCCTCTTCTGGATTTGGGTGACCTGTTTGCTACTCAGCACCATTTTGGGGGCCCCCGAGTCACCTCACTCAAGGAGGTACCCCGTCAGCCTTGAAGAAGGTAAGGCTAGAGCCCCAATAGCAGAGGCAGGAGGCAGGTACTCCTCAGACTAATTCTGAGTAGAAAGGTGAGGGCTTGTGGAAGTGATCCAGGGCTCTGAAGGGAGGGGGGAGGCCAGCAGCCACGTGGAATTTCAGTGCTGACTAAATGTTAGAAGAAGTAGATAAGACACTAGTGGTACATGAAAATGGGCTCCATCTCACCCATTATCAGGGAAATGCAAATCAAAACCACAATGAGATATCACCTCACACATGTCAGAATGGCTGTTGTCAAGAAGATGCGAGCTAATAATTCCTGGTGGGGATGTAGAGCAAAAGTAACCCTGTGAACTGTTGACAGGGATGGGCACTGGTGTAGCCAGGGCAGAAAGCAATATGGAATGTCTTCAAAAATTCCACCAAACCCATTTCCAGGCATTTATTTAAAGGAAATGAAATCAGTATCTTTTCTTTTTAAACAGATTTTATTTATTTACTTATTTATTTATTTATTTGAGAAAGAGAGAGTGCAAGCAGGGGGAGGAATAGGGACAAGCAGACTCTCCACTGAGCATGGAGCCTGACACGGGGCTTGATCTTAGGACCCTGAGATTATGACCTGAACTGAAATCGAGAGTCGTCGCTCAACAAACTGAGCCACCTACGTGCCTGAAATTGGTATCTTGCAACATCATTGGTGTCATTGCAACATTATTCCCAATAGCCAAGACATGGAAACAACCTAAGGGTCCGTAAATGGATGAATGGACAGAGAAAATATGATACCTGGGTCATATATATATGAAATATTGAATATAAAATATTATTCTGCCTTAAAAATGCAGATCCTGCAACTTCAACAACACGGCTGAACCTGGAGGACATTATGCCAAGTGAAATAAGCCAGATACAGGGAAATACTGTATAATCTCATTTATACGTGGAATCTGAAAAAGTCAAAGAAGAGCAGCTACCAGAGGGTCAGAGAAACGGGGAGATGTTGGTCAAAGTGTACAAAGTTTCGGTTACGTAGGATGAATACATTCTAGAGATCTAAGTGCGCCGTGGTGACTAGAGTTAATAATACTGAATTGCAGCCTGGACGTTTGCTGAGAGACCTCAGGTGCTCTCACAACAGCAGCCACGATGCGGTAAGTGTGGGATGGATATTTTATTAGCTTCACTGTTATAGTCCTTTCACTATGTGTTTGTATATCAAGACTTGTTGCAAGTCTTACATGTATATAATCTTTATTTAAAAAAAATAAATGGTTGGGGTGCCTGGAGGGTTAAAGTCTCTGCCTTTGACTCAGGTCATGATCCCAGGGTCCTGGGATCAAGCCCCACATCAGGCTCTCTGCTCAATGGGGAGCCTGCTTCCTCCTCCCCCCGCCTCTCTGCCTGCCTCTCTGCCTACTGTGGTCTCTCTCTCTGTGTGTCAAATAAATAAATAAATACATCTTTTAAAAAAATGGTTAAGAACTGGCTAAATGCTCTGGGCCCTGATTCTTTCACCTGTAAAATGGGGATCGGTATGTACCTTACGGGTCCCGGGAATTAGTTGAATTAATTAAACTTGTCCTGTCTGGCAAAGAGGAAGTTCTGAGTATTAGCATTTACATTAGTTATTTTTTTATTGCTGTGTAACATTTTATCACACGCTTTGTGGCTTAACAGGTTTCCCATGTGTTAGCTCCTAGTTCTGTAGGTCGAAGGTCCTGGCGTGGCAGGGCTGGATTCTCTGCTCAAGGTCTGACAGGCTGAATCAGGGTGTGGGCCGGGCTGTGTTCCTTCATGGGAGATCTGGGCAAGAATCTGCTCCCAAGCTCAGTCACGTGGCTGGTCAGATTCACTTCTTTACCACTGTAGGGATGAGGTCCCTGTTTCTTTAAGCAGACCTTCAGTGGGGGGCAGCTCTCAGCTCCTATAGGGCACCCATGAGCCTCGCCACATGGTCTCCTCCATCTTCAAAGTCAGCCACAGAGCTCTGCCCTTGCATTGAATCCCCTTTTATTTTTGAAAGATCTATTTATTTATTTAGAGAGAGAGCACGTGAGCGCACATGCATGTGAGAGCAGGGGGAGGGGCAAAGGGAGAGAGGGAGAAAGAGACTCTCAAACAGAGTCCCCACTGAGCGGGGAGCCCAACTTAGGACTCGACCTCACCACCGTGAGATCATGACCTGAGCCAAAATCAAGAGTCAGATGCTTAACCAAGGGAGCCACCCAGGAGCCCCACATCAAATTCCTTTTATGCTTCGAGGCTCTTTGGCCAAGAGGAGCCCAGTCCCATCTAAGGCCTCAGGTAGTTAGTTCGGTGTCAGAAGTCCCAGAACACTCTCCCTTTGTTAAGTTAAAGTCAGCTGACTTGGAACCTTAGTTGTGTCTATAAAATCCCTTCATGGCAGAACCCAGATTCGTTTTTGACGATGGAATATTTGGGAAGAGGTAGGGGTATACTGGGAATACTGGGGGGAGGGAAGCTCGGGGGCCATCTCAGAATTTGCCTGCCATAGTAATTCTTTTTATTTTTTTTTAAGATTTTTATTTATTTATATGACAGACAGAGATCACAAGTAGGCAGAGAAGCAGGCAGAGAGAGAGGAGGAATGCCATAATAATTCTTGTTACTGTAAGTATATCCTTCCAGCATCTCTTTGGGCAGCTCATCTCCCTGAAGGCACTCCGGTTTGCTTGCCTCTGAATATGTCCCCTGTGTGCAGAGGCTGCAGTGATATGAAGAAGGGGTTATTTTCTTGCGTCATTTTTATGTGCTTTCTGCTGACCTACTGGGAGCAGGGTCTCCATTTTTTATTCTCAGCACCTTTCCCCCCTGTTGATTATATCACCCCTTCCTCCTTTTAAGGGCTAATGCACCATGATCAGCAACAATCTACACTAGGATCGGTCCCAGTGCCCCCACGGTTTGGTCATTCATCTGGCTTCCATTCTGGAAGAGACTGTGTTGCCTGAGATGCACTGGGCTCAGAGTTAGGCTGGTGAGGACACCTGGTGTCCTTTCCCAACTTGTAAATGGAGAATAATGACCCAACTTTCAGAGCTGTCTTAAGGTTTAAATGAGAGGAGGTGCAGGAACACATTTGCATGAACACATTATAAAACATCCAACAGATACAAGGTACCCTATAGTCTTTAGACCAGCCAGAACTTGGAGAACACAGAGTACAAAATAGATTCCATATTTGCTTGGTAACACATTGTTCCTTGTTTGGGAAAACCCTTATCATCTGTACAAATCGGTAAAACTTTTCATATTCCCCCTCCTTCACCCTAGTGACTATGTGGGTGAAGTCTGGAAAGTTCTGTCTTAAATTGGTAATGATGTCCACGGTTGGCTCATGGGCACAACTGGGAAGTTTCCAAAGGCTCCACCTAACAGCCGTGACTTCTGTACTGCAGGTTGGACACAGCAGGGCTGGGGACTTGCTTCTGTTGGTGTCAGTAGAAGTCCTCACATGGTTCTTAAAGGAGACGTGTACCCATCCTTGGAGGCTGGGTACTTTGACATTTCTGTACTGAGGAGAGCAATCAGCTCCCACTGTGCTCGTGGACAACTAAGCAAGATGGGTGTTTTAATGCTCTTTGTGGTAGTTAATTTTATGTGTCAACATGGAGGGTGTTTGAGATTGAGATGAACATTTAAATTGGTAGGTTTTTGGGTAAAGCAGATTGGTGGCTTCCACAATGTGGGTGGGCCTCATCCAATTAGTTGAAGGCCTGAATAGAACAAATTGACTGGCCTCCCCCAGCAAGAAAAGATTCTCTAGCTGACTTCCTTTGAACTGGAACTGCACCATTGGCTCTCCTAGGTCTTGAGCCTATAAGCCACCGTGCAGCTTTGAACTTCCCAGCCTCCATAATTGTGTGAGCCAATTTCTTAGAACAAATCTCTGTATCTACACGTCTTGCGTTGGTTCTGTGTCTCTGGAGAGCACTGACTAATGTAAATCTTTCTCCTGAAGCTGCTCTTCTCTTCCCAGGTCAGTGGTATCCCATCCTCTTGTGACTGTTCTCCTCCATCACCTCCCACCGATAGCCAGCCTGTGACCAGGTCCCGTGGAGTCTACCTTTGAATGCCTCCGCTGTGCCCATTCTCTTCTGTTTGTGCGTCTGACCCACAGGCCTTAGTAATTTTCTTGCCTAAGGAATTTATAAAGCTGCTAACTGGTCTTGCTTCTGCTATCATCCCCAAACATGGCTTACTTCATGCCCACTTTCCTGCTTAGACCAGTTCACATTTCTGGTCACCAGTAACCCTCCAAGTTTCTTGTCCTGACCTTCTCCCTTCCCTGCTCTGACTTACTTGAACTTGCTCATTCCACATGCCTCACTTGAAGCCACCTCCATGGTGGAGGGTTTTTTCAGTCACTCCTCATTGTTTTCTTAAACATTCACAACTTGGGGATGTGATCAAAATGCAACTCGATTTTCTCCCCCCTTTCCCACCACCCCTGGACTCTATGACCTTACCTGTCACTCTAAAGGAATAGGAGATCCTGTAGCGTCTACAGCAAATAGAGTTTCCTTCCAGGAATGAAGATACCAGTCCTGCATAGTATTTAATGCTCTGAATCCGATTCAGAAGAAGTTAAAATATCTATACCGAGGCTGGCAGCCTCCCCATGGAAGGGTATGGGGTCATCTCCATTGCTGTCCTTCCCTCAGCTTGTAGTTCTGGCTACTGACCCCTCAAGACTGCCTGGGGAGGTAGAATGGAAGAGAAGGTAAGGACCACTTTGTGGATATCTTAGTGTGGGCTATAAAACAAAATACCATAGACTGGGGGCTTAAACATCAGAAATCTGTTTCCTCAGTTCTGGAGGCCTGAAGTCCAAGTTCAAGGTGCCAACATGGTTGGTTTCTGGTGAGGGCCCTCTTTCCTGACTTGTAGACAGCTGGCTGCCTTCTCACTGTGTCCTCACTTGGCAGAAAGAGAGAAAGGAAGCAAGCCATTTGGTGTCTCTTCTTCTAAAGGGCACTGATCCTGTCATGGGGCTTCACCATCATGACCTCATCTAAACCTGATTCTTTCATTAGAGGCCCATCTCCAAGTACCATCACCGTGGGGTCAAGGCTTCAACACATTCAACACATTCTGGCAGGGGTGGGGGTGGGGACACAAATCATTTGGTAGCACTTGATCAGTGCCCCTGTTTGATGCAGTTGTTACTCTGGGCCTAGCCAATCTCCAGAGCCACCTCTCCATTGTTATCATGCATCTGTGTCTGTTGGTCCTTCAGAGCTTCTGGCCCTCAGGAGGAGAGTGGGGCTCGCCTCCAGCTGGTAGCTCTTGCCCCCTCCTCAGGCTCAGCTTCTCCATCCGTCTATCTGCACACACCTCTCTGTGGTCTGATCCCTTTAGAGAATTTATTTATTTGAGAGAGAGAGAGAAAGAAAGAGAGCATGGAAAGGGGGGAAGGACAGAGGGAGAGAAAGAGAGAGAATCCCAAGCAGACTCCCCAGGGATCATGGAGCCTGATGTGGGGCTCTGTCTCACGACCCTGAGACCATGACCTGAGTGGAAATCAAAGAGTCAGATGCTCAATTGACCAAGCCACCCACGTGCCCCATGGGCTCATCCCTTTAAAAATGTTTCCAGGACATGCTCCACCTGTGGATTCCTCTCTGAGTCCTCAGCTCACCTGCAGAGGTGAGACCCTCTGCCCTTCTCCATTAGATCCCTCAAGGATGGGCCAGCTACGGGCCACTCTACCCCCTCCCCCCACTCCAGGGATCTGCTCGGAGCCCCACTTTGAGAGAGCCGTGTATGCTGAAGCCTGGAGGTCAGCACCTGAGTTCCTGTCCCCTTTCTCAGGAGCCACACGGTCACCTACAGCTCTAGCCACATCGGCTGCATGTGACCTTGGTCATCTCTGCTGCGATCTCCTCCTGTGTTCTGGCCCCTTCTCTAAGCCCGAGTCTGTGTGGCCTTATTGGCCCTGCATTGACCTGCTCTGGTTTGTGGTTCAGCTTCTCAAAAAAGACTCCCTCCCGCTGGTTTCCTTCAGACTTCAGGAGGATTCATTTCATACCCAGGATCTGGGGTTTTGTCCTGTTGAGTCCAGCTGTGGCCAGGGCCACAGGACCACTAGCCTTGACACGGTCACCGAAGCCACGGGCTGCATGGGAGCTGGGCACGCACAGCCTCAGGCTACAGTGTGTTTCTCCTCTTAGTCCCCATGTCTAGCCCATTACTTTGCATGAAATAGGTACTCAGTTTACCAGGCAGAAGAACACCTGTCTTTCTTGAGAAAGGCACCATGCTTGCTTTCTTTTCCATATCCCCGTAGCACCTTGCAGCATGTTTTATGTGACAGAGGTGCTTAATAAATATTGTTGACTGATTCACTGGGAAAAAGGTAGTCCAGACATGCCTTCTGGAAATGTCCAGTAAGCCCCATTATTCCTCTTTGCAGTCCATTGTCATGGAATGGGTCTTTTGGAGTTAATCCCGAAAGGGCAGTAAACAAGACGGCTGTATAATTTTATTGTCTCTCATCCTCCATCAAAGCAGCCTTTCTTGCCTCCATCCGCATCTCTGCCTCATTGCTTCTGGGTTCACCCCTAGTACAGCTGTTGGATCATGCTAATAGCCCCTGGATCTTCATTTTGAACAATAATGTTTGTTTCCAGAATAATTGAATCCAGCGGGGACACGGAGGGTGTGGAACAGTTTGTAACACTTGCTGCGGAAAAGGGAAAATTCAAGAATTTGCTTGATGGCATTTAGTTCAGGGAACACAATTTATCAGGGCTGTCTTTATCTACTTATGTTTTAGTGATTCAGTGCTGGGGGAAAATAGCCTCAGACATAAAATGTGAAGAGCACTCTGGCAAAGCCTGTTGGTTTAATTCAGATGTTAAATATTTTCAGGAGGGTCAAACGCTCAAGGACCCTATGTTTTGTCCTTTGAGTGAAACCAGCTAAAATAAAAAGGAGATAATCAGTAGCCCCAACCTGGGATACACTTCAACATCGAAGGGGGTCAGAGGTCCCAATTTTACAGGAAACGAATGTTCCAGCTCTGGGGCTCTGAGAAAAGAATTGGAAATGTGGGTAATTGCATTATGTAAAAGGCAGCTTAGAAGAAGCTTTGTTCCTGGAAAATAGTTGCTTTATTTAAGGTTGATTAAGTTGGAGCTCTCTCCCCCCAATTTTTGTCTGTCTGCAGTTTCCCTCAGTTAGCCAGGGGAACATTCTGACATAGGAACCCTACAGAGCCATGGAGAGTTTCCCTGTATCCTGCTAATTGCCTGTAGTGGGTGGGCATTGGTTGGTTTCCAGGTCTCAGGGAGCAAACCCATGGGTTCCTGGAGAGAACTGTGGCTTCTCGGGGTGCCAGCTGTTTGTGTTGGGTGGTTTGAACCGAGAAGATCCTTTATTTCCTTCTCTGGTACCCCTCAGGTGGTAGGATGGACTCTGATCCCCCTGAACAGAGATCCTGCAGTGGTGGGGGTGGGGACCAGCAGCGCGTTCTTCTCACAAAATTACACCTTCAGCACAGAGAGAAATCTTCACACCGATGAGCCAGTATGCCTTAATTATTATTAACCCAAATACCTCATTTAAATAGCTAAGATTTGGGGAATTACACAGTTCTGTTCAACTTTCTTTATTGACTTAGCTAGAGTTAACTAACCAGAAAGACTTCTATAAAATGGAACTTTTTATTAGCTCAGTTGAACATAAACATTCATCAATTTTCGGGTAAACATAGTCTTAAAATATGTAATTAGAATAAGATTTAAATAATTGTCTCCTTTATTTACTAGCCGCAGTCATGGAATAAATTAGAAAGAAAAAGGTACACTGAAGTTGGAATGTAATTCACAAAGCAAAGCAAAACAGAGCCACACACACAAATGTGTACTTTAAAACAGGAAGTGACAAGGTCTTAAAACAGAGTTTGGGAATGATCTTCATTTTCCAGGACCCCTAGATTTGTGGTATTGCATACTAAGGTATTGGATATTTAATTTATAGAGCAATGTTATAATCTGTGATCCAGATTAGGTTTAAGGACTTGGTACCTAAAAATTGTAAAGCATGAGATGAAGTCTGCCCAAGGTTTTTGCAGAGAAACAGTAGCTAGTTTTTTCATAAGAACAGCCTCTTGCAAATTCCTTTTATTATTCATTTACTGTCTATATATCTTTGCAAAAGATTTAACCCTACGGTGACCATATAGTTTATTGACCTGGCCTGGCCACTTCTGAGCATGAAGGGGGAAGCTCTTAATAAAGCAGGGACATCAGGCTTCAGCTGGGACAATCAGGGTGGTCCCTTTAGGAACTAGACACCAATGTTATCACGGCCTTTTCTTTGTTTCTATCTTCACCTTCCCAGTGTTCCCTTCAGGTGCTCCCTAAATATTCCTGTGGATCTAAAGTACCTAAAGTATTAGTTGGGGGTGGGGTGTGTTCTAAGGAGTGCTGGTAAGGCAGGAGAGCTCAGTGGTGAAGGGAACACATGCTGGCCAGTTACAGCCCTCAGTTTGGATCTTAGCGTCCCCGCTTATGAGCTCTGTGGCCTAAGGTGACTTACTGCACCTCATGTGCCTCAATTTTCCTCATCTGTGAAGTAGGGACTGCTATGAAGGCTAAAGATAAAACATTTATTATTAGTACTTTCTTGCACATAGTGTGGCTATTAAAGATGCTGTTATGAAATGCTTAAAAAGGATGACTTTGATCAGGCTTGAAGCAATAAAAACTAAGAGTCTGACTTCTCCAGAGAGATTCGCAGGGGCGTGGTTGGGTTGGAAGAAGTGCTAATGTTGAAAGGATTTCATCATACTTTGTTAAATATTCAAGGGGCTTTTCCCTGGGAAGAAGCACTTTGGAGGGTGAACATAGGAAAGGCTTTTTGACCCCATATAGTTTCTTGGATCTACCCAGGCCCTGGTCTGCCCTTTCCTTGGTGACAGCCATGTGGTCAGGAAGGTGGTCTTGCTTTGGGGGCCCCCGTATTGTATATGAAGCCCATTTACCTCCACTCCTTGAATCTTTACTTAAGCCATGCAAGGAAATGACATGGACCCATTTTCCAGAGGAGCATATTGAGGCTCACTTGATAAATAGAGGGAGCCAGGCAGTCAAGCTAGGACTGGGGCCAGATCTTACAGTCTGAAGCTGGGTTTCTCCTATTGCACTGATCACCTGCCTTTGAGGGTCAGCACACAGAAAAGCCACAAGGACACACATCACAAAGGCTAGACTTGGAAATGTGGGACAAGCACTGGGGCCAGGGGCGCACATCGCCAGCAGTGTCACCCCTGGGTTCACCTGCAGGCAGCCAACCCCCAGTCCTACAGAGGCTCAACTAGTATTTTCTGTTCTTTAATAGTCTGAGTTGTCGAAACAGAGCAAATCAGGATGATACAGAACACAGTGATTTCCAGGGTGTGAGGGGCTATTTCTTTTTAAAATGGGAAGAGTAGCAACTGTGTTTCATTGGGCATCTCCCCAGCTTTCCCCTAGTACAGATGTCGAGTGCACGTATGGAATAGATGTTAATACAAAGGACACACGACATTTCAGTTGATGTCTAGTAACTGGCGTGTGTGTATGAGTGTGTTTGTGCATGCACACTCCCTCCCCCCCCCCACCAGGGATGGAGACGGAGGATCCAGAATCACGTATGGATCTCCAGATGTCTATTTGGGTGTGAATGGCTACACTTGCCCACACTTATGTCAATTTCACGGCACGACACTCGCTCTGCGGCGTGTGTTTTGCTGCTCAACATCTTCGTTTCTCAGCCGCTTGGTTTCAAACTTGGATTAAAGCTGCATTTGATGTTGAAAGCTAAGTTCACACCATGCAGGGTATTTTAAAACCCAGCATCTGATGCCTGAAGTGTGAAAAAATATCTTTCTAATCCTTTCTGTGCATACCGAAAGCTGGGAAAGTTTTTTCTTAGCTTACCGGAGAACATAAAGCTTTGACAGAGGAAGATCGTGTTGGGGGCTTGCGGGGGGCGGGGGTGCGAATATGGCTGATGGTCCAGGAAGCACTTAAAAATGATCCCTGACATTTCAGCCATAAAACAGTTTCATTAAATACTGGTTTGGCAGAAAAGTGATATCAACATTCAATGAGAAGGGTCTTCTTTTGAGAAAAGGTTACTCAAACTCAAGAAATAAAAACAGGTTTATCTGAAAATTTTTTTAAATTATGTGATTTTACACATAGGTTTTGAGGCTTACAAAACAAAAACAGGACTAAGGGAAGTAAGGGCAGGATGATCAAGAGGAGGGTTGGTTATGTCACTGAAATGGTCACTGTCCACTCCAGCTCATTTGCCACCTTCTGCTGGTCTGGCCAGAGCTTTCTCAGGGCTGCATCTGTCAGGGAGGCTGCCTGCTTTCGGCCTGCCTGCCTGCCTGCTCTCCCAGCCATCAGATCGGAAATGAAGGCTCCCCCTCCTGCTCCGGAACCCCTTTCCCTTTATAATCTCTTGTATTTCTAACGCCCGGAGGACCCTGTTGACCCATATGTTTATCATTCTCCTGCCTGTGACTCCCAGTTTCTTACCAGCTACAGGTGACCCTGTTGTTGCTGGTCCCTGGACCACACACTGAGTAAGAGTGAGACACTCATTTGCTGCCTGGGTGGCACTTTGTGTCACACATTTTGTTTTATGTGTATGTTCCCTGTTAGAGTATAGATACACCCATTACTCTATACCTATTAGAGTATAGGTATCAAGGCGATAAGGACTGCCGTCTGGTTCATTCATGTTCCCCTCCAAGTGTCATTCATAGCACAGTGCCCTTCCAATGGAAGGAGCTATAGGTGACAGTTTAGAGAAGGAAGGTGGGGAAGGGTCCCTTGTTCAAAATACCTTAAGGGAGATCGATTCTGTGTTTGCAGAGGTCAAATCTGATCCCACATTGGGCTTCAATTCCAAAGATGATTGGAAGTAGACGATTGAAACTGAGAATTCTCAATCCCAGGGTCCCCAGTTGAGAGGCAGGCATCACCCACAGCATCAGCTGAAGCTCTGTTTTGTGGTTGTGCTGCGGCGGATGTGGGGGACCCTCACCGGCATCTTCCCTAGTTCTCAAGCCTCTAGGATCCAGCTGCTAGGCAAAGCCAGGCAGCAGTAAAGGAGGCCTACTATGGTGTCAAGGCCCATGACCTCCTTGCTTTCTTTCATTCCTCTAGAAGTTGGCACACTTTGTCTATGAAGGGCCAGATAGTAAATATTTCAGGTTTTGGCTATAAAGTCTCTGTCACCACTTCTCAACTCTGCCGTTGTTAATAATAAGAAACATAAATGAGCGTGGCTGTGTTCTAATAAAGCTTTATTTATAAAATCAAGTGGTGGGCTGGATTTGGCCCACAGTCTGTGTTTGTTGACTGTTGCTCTTGAACTGTGTGTGACATTAGGAGAGGCAGGTAGGAAACCGATCCCCAAAGGTTTCTTCTGAGAAGGGCGGTTTCCTAGTGATCTCTTATTTAATATTCCAAGGAGGGAGATGGCGTTGCCCCATTTGGTGGGTGAGAACACTGAGGCTCCACAGAATGAACCAGGTTGCCTGTGATAACATAGCTGGTAAGAGATGCCGGTGGGACTGGACTTGAATCCAGATCCACCGAGTCAGAATCCAGTGTTCTTTTTATATCTGATTCTCGATCTTACCTTGAGTATGGGCTGCTGGCTCAACATGCCTACTGTACCTGTGTAGGTCGCTCCACCCAGCTCTGGAATCGGGCCTGTCCCATGCTAACACACATGGTGTGAGACAGTCTTTGACCCAACCCTTCTGCTTACCAGTATAGACAACAGCGTGTTACCTTGAAGCATGCAGAAACTGGGCTGGATTTTCTACAACAGGCCTTTGTGCACAAGCCAGTGAGCACCAACAGAAAAAAAAAATAACCTTATCACAAATTAAAAGAACAATCTTTAGAAAATAGCTAAAATGTAAGGTTAATTGGAGCCAGAAATGTCAAATTAATGCAGCAATGCACTGGGGAGCCTGCCCTGGCCTTTGTGCACAGAATCAGTGCACACGACTAAAGGAAGCAGGGAATGATATAATAGGATTTTAGGGAGTCCCCTGTCATATTAAACAAGCTTAGCAATTAATTTCTTGCTGCAATGTTATTTTCATTGGCCTATATTTTCTGTGACCTCTCACATTTTTTTAGCTACCAATGCGGGGCAAGTGGGATTTGGGACTGAAATTTAAAAAACCCACAAAACTGTTGTGACTGAAGATCAATAGAAATGTGATAAAAACTGCAAAGGGGGTGGGCAAGGAGTTGGATCACTCTTGGGGTGAGTTGGGGTTCCCAGGTCCTTCCGTGGTCAGACAATGACCTGGGAACAGGGGGCCTGCTCTGCTTGGTGATCTACTTTGTTATCTAGGCTCCTTTCTGAACCAGCCCCCAGCTCCCGTCTTGCAGGAGAGGCTTGGAAAACCTATCAGGAGGGTAGTGGCCTTCTAGGCCCATGTCTTGGATTCACTGAGCATGAAACATAGGCCAAGCACCTTTCAGAAGCAATACCTTATTTAATCTTCATCAGAACCATGTGAAGTAAGTTCTCTTGCCATTGATATTTTCAGATGGGGAAGGAGTAGGAATGGGGTTGGAATAGGTAACTGCCTGGAGGGAGCCACGTAGATAGTAAACATCCCAGGCTGGGATTTGAGCCTCGGGCCTCCTGTTTCCAGGGGTGGCGTGTGTAACTGCAGTGTGACACTTTCTCCTCCTCAGGACGACTCTGAATTTCGCCTGGAAGTTCTGGAAGGCCAAATAATCATAACTAGTTTTATTTCTAGTTTATTTTTATTTTTAATCATGGTAAAATACATAACGTAGTATTTGCCATCATGACCATTTTCCTGTGTATGGTTCAGTCATGCTAAGTATGTTCCCATTATTGTACAGCAACATCCTGAACTCTTTCCATCCTGTAAAAGGAAACTCTGTTTCCATTAAACACCAACTCTTCATTCTGCCCCCCACTCGCATTCCCAGCCGCCATTGTTCTAATTTCTGTCTCTATGAACTTGGCTACTCTAGGTGCCTCATATGCGCAGAGTTATATAGTATCTGTCCTTTGGTCACTGGCGTATTTCACTTGGGAGAATATGGCGTATTTCACTTGGCAGAATATCCTCGAGGCTCAACCAGGTGGTAACAGGTGTCAGGATTTCCTTCCTTTTTAAGAGGGAAAGTGAGTTGGGGGAAATTGGAGGGAGATGAACCATGAAAGACTGTGGACTCTGAGAAACAAACAGAGGGTTTTGGAGGTGAGATGGGTGGTTGGGGTGTTGGGTGAGCCTGGTGGTGGGAAGGCATGTATTGCATGGAGCACTGGGTGTGGTGCATAAACAATGAATCTTGGAACACAGAAAAAATTAAAAAAAAAAGGATTGAATGATATTCTGTTCTATGGATAGACCTCATTTTGTATATCTATAGTGGACATTTGGATGCCTTCCACCTTTTCTCTGTTGTGACTTATGCTGCTGTGTACCCCAATCCATTTTAAAAAGTTGATATTAAGGTGCACCTCTAAAGGGGTTACAAGAGGAATTCCCGTGTTCGGATGGTAGTGGTGGCTACAAGAATCTGTTCATGGGATCAGATTGCCAGGGGACACACACACACACACACACACACACAGTGAATGCCTTTAAAAACTGATGAAAACAGAATAAAGTCCCTTGTCTGAAAAACAGTATTATTTTTCTAAAGAAAAAAGTTCTAGAAATAACTTTTTGAAGAGAAAGTTCCAGAGAGGATTTTTGTTCACCACAAATCTGTGCCGGTAATGGCTTCGGGGGCGGTGAGGTGAGCACACTGAGTGTGGTATTCTGTTTGTGCAGAAGGAAGGGTTTAGCACTTTGTTCTTTTGAGGCACTGGACCTTCTTGGGCTCTGTTCAACGGCACCTGGAACACAGTGGGGCACAGTGATCCCAAGTCATTGGTGTAATTATTGCATCCTTTTTACTTTAATTGAATTATAATTGACATATAATATTAAGTTAGTTTCAGGGGTACAGCATAGTTCTTCAATTATATACATTATGAAATGCTCATTATGACAAGTGTATTACAATATTACTGACTGTTTTCCCTTTATTGTACTTTTCACTTCTGTCACTTATTTATCTTGTAACTGGAAGTTTGTACCTCTTACTCCCTTTACTCTCCTTCATCCATTTTGCCCACCCCCATCCCCTTCCCATGTGGCAACCACCAGTTTGTTCTCTACATTTATGAGACTTTCTTTTTTTTTTTTTTTTGGTTGCTGTTGGTTTGTGCATTTGTTTTTTAGATTCCACATGTAAGTGAAATCATGCACTGTTCATCTTTTTATGTCTGGCTTATTTTATTTAGCATAATACCTTCTTAGATCCACCCATGTTGCTGCAGATGGCAAGATTTCATTCTTTCTTATGGCTGAGTAATATTCCATTGTACATATGTACCACATCTTCTTTGTCCATTCACCCATCAGCGGACGCTTGGGTTGCTTCCTTATATTGGTTATTGTAAATAATGCTGCAGTATACATGGGGCTGTATATTTCTTTTCAAATAAGTGCTTTCATTTTCTTTAGATATATACCCAGAAGTAGAATTACTGGATCAAATGGTAGTTCTATTTTTAGTTTTTTGAGGAACCTCCCTCCTGTTTTCCAGAGTGGCCGCACCAATTTATATTTCCATCAGCAGTGCACGAGGGTTCACCTTTCCTCCACATCCTCACCAGTGCTTGTTTGTTCTTGTCTTTTTAATACACGGCATCCTCACAGTTGTTGGATTTGATGAGTGATATTGATCATCTTCTCATCTGTCTGTTGGACACCTGTGTGTCTTCTTTGGGACAATGTCTGTTCTGGTCCTCTGTCCTTCTTACTGCATTCTATGGATGAGGACATTGAGGCTATAAAGGGGTAGGTAATAGTCCAGAATCACACATTTAGTAAGCCCAATAGGGCCCCTCTGTCCAATGGTTCTATCTTTGTCCTTTCACCCATGTTGCTCTGCTGTCCTACTGAAACAAGGCTGTAAGGAGTGGGAACAGTGTTTGCATGGTATGTTGTTGACTGTGACATAAAATGATACGAACTCTTGTGGGCTCTCAGCTTGAAGATATTAATAGGTGTCCCTGTTGAGATTTTTGAGGATCAGATTGTCTTTTGCAAAATGGCTGACCAACCAATAAAAAGATAAGGTGCATTTATTATTAGGATTAATCTTTGCAAGGCACAGAAGCATTTCAATAAACAACAAAATGCCATATAAGCTTGCTGCTTTGGGCTTCATAAGAAAGAATATGTGTATTTGGGAATTTTTTGGGTGGACTTGGTGTAGGGAATTTGAAGGGCTTGCTATATTTAAAAGCCAGAAGCCTGAAATATGGGTGTCATGGCTAAAATGTGCCATAGCTGTCTTGAAAAATTGTTGCTTCTTGGAATTGTTGGAAAGCCTGTAACTTAAACACTGGCGCAGTTATGTTATTGAATCCAGCCCCACAGCGCTTGTCCAATGTCAGGCTCATTTGGAATACAGTGTTGTATTAATTTAGAAATGTGTCTCAGGAGACGTGTGGCTGTTGAAGGACCCCTCCCACAGCGTGCTCTAGGAGCACGGAGAAAGCTCCGGGCACCATAAGCCCCTCAGAAGACCACAGGCCCTGGGCAAGGGTGGTTTGGAGGGCTGGCTTCCCTTATTCTGGAAGGAAGAAAGGAAGAAAGTGATCTTTTGACTTCTTTGGTTGCAATTCTTGCCACATCCTTCAAAGGTTGAGACGATTTTCTCCACTTTGCCATTGAGGAAATGGAGGCTCAGAGAGGTTAGCCTCCTGAGGGTCACACACTTGTGAACCAAAAAGCCAGGCTGGATCCTACCTTCTGATCCCAAGTGTGGTTCTTGCTCTTGTATGTTATGCTGAATTTCCTGTCATTTGGCTCTTCAGGACAAGTGGTGAAGCTGGACATTGGAAAATTCTGGCTTCCTTACACACTTCCATTGACATATCTTTCCCATTCGTGTGTGTATGTGTTTATACACAACATTAGCACTTGCTATTTAATATATAGGGTGAAACTTGATCTTTCATATGCTAATTGATTTTTTGAAAATGTTCATTTCTTACATGAAATGTGCAATTGTTGAAAATCCACCCAAACTGAAGGATGAGTTTGAGTGTGTTTAGCCAACTCAGCGATTCATGATCTCCTAGGAGATATGCAACGGGAGATATGGGTGACTGTCTATAGCTGGCATATTTCCAGTCCTTTCGACTCCATTGAGAATTGAGAATTCAGAGGTATCTTTGAACCTTTCTTACTTTCTGCCTAAAACTGGCCCAAATTGTATGTATTCCCAGAATGCTGAAAAGGTGGGAGAATTTTAAAAGGTGGAGAGGATTTTGTTGTCATATGGGCACACCCTTAACTGGCCCTACCAACAAGGCGGCTAGTTGACAAACCACTATATTCCAATGGTATAAGCAGCAACTTAGAGTTAAATATTTGCACGTGTATCTAATTGCCTATATGAAATTATCCCTGCCAAATTAGAAGTCTGGTTGAGCCTTCAGAATAACTTGGCATCCAACATGCATTAATATTTTAAACCGTCGCTAACACTTGGTACTGTAGATCCAATTTTACTAATGTGTTTTTTAAAACACCTCCCACTGCAGTGTGTAATTTTTGAATATCTGTAGCATGCTTAGAATACTGTTGTAAGGTCTGGCGAACCAAGAATTCTGATTGTATATTCACAGTGCCCAAATAACCAGTAGAAAAAAAAAAGTCCAACTCCAAATTTAGTTAATCAACTGCTTGTTTTATTTTTTTTCTAAATGATGTTAAAACAAAAAAAAAACCTGAGTTACCATTGTGTTACTGCTTCGGGCGGAGCGTGGAGAGAGTTGGTCACTCAGCATGACGTCGTGTGGATGAGGGTACAGCAGCTGTGTTTCAGGCCTTAACCCAGTAATGGTACCCATCCTGGAACATGTGCATTTGGCCCTGTGTTAGAGCAGAGCCCTGCTGGCATTTGCAACAATATGGCAGGTGGGAGTTTAGGGGAGGTGTTTCCTCTGCTCTGGGAGGGGTGGTGAGCTCAGAGCCCAGGGCTGAACCATTGGGAGGCATCCTGCAGAGTGCCAAGGGGCCAAGATGGTCCAAGCAGAAGGAGGAAGGACAGAGCCGGCTTGGAGAACACTGGCAGGTTGGCATGGTGTCTGGCACGTAAGGGGCCCATAGTGGGTAGTGGGGAGTGAGGCTGGTGAGGACATGGGGATTTAAGATCACGGGAAAACTTGCAGGTTGCATCAAGGGCTGTGGATATTTTAGTCTGAGGGATTTTCAGCAGGGGCCATGCTCTCTGACCATGACCATGACTACTCCGTCTCTGAGATAAACATCTCATGGGCAACAGCACCAACACTCAGGGAAAACGTCGCAAACTCCAAGAGCCTGGTGAATCTGTGTGATCCTCCTGTTCCCCAACCATGGGGGTCTTCCACAAAGGTCATGAGAAACACTATGAGAAATAAGAATTCAAAGGCAGTATTGGCTGGGGCTCAGTTTGTTAAGCATCTGCCTGCCACTCAGGTCATGATCCCGGGGTCCTGGGATGGAGCCCCACGTCTGGCTCCCTGCTCAGCAGAGAGCCTGCTTCTCCCTCTCCCTCTGTGTTAGCAAACATTTGTGTCTTTCAGGGTTTTCCAAAGAGGCAAAATGTTGGGAGACATTTTTGGTTGTCATAACCAGAGTGGGGGGTGCTACTGGAATGGCATCTACTGGGTGGAATCAGGGACAGGGCTAAACATCCTCCAGGGCATGGGACAGCACCCATGACAAATTACCTGGTCCAAATGTTAATAGTGTCAAGGTTGAGAAACTCTGATTGAGTACCTACTAGCTTCTGGACACTGTGCCAATGACTGGGAGTGTTGAGATAAATCAGCCTTGATTGGTGACCTTGAGCTTGTCAGCTATGGCGAGGACACACTTTGAGGCATGCAGCCAGAGGTCACTGAAGGGCTGTGAGCCGAGGGTTTCTGGAAGCAGGAGCCACTCCCCTTGAGTCCTCATACCGACTCAGGTGTTGACTTGGCCTTTTCTCCTGTGCCACAAGTCCTGTCCTTCCGTGCTTGGTGGCATGAGCTCCTTTGGCCTGCACTGGAAGAGACACTAGTGCAAGGAAGTTGGGGTGGGAAAAAAATGTTGAGGGGAAGACAGCTGAGAAAAGAGATGCTGAATTTAGAATGCTTTAGTAGCTTTAATTTTACTTCTAAATTGTGTTTTATTTGAGAGGCAGGGAAAGACCTTGACTTAATGGGTTTTGCAACACCTGAGTTCTAGATGAGAGCTGACACATGGGGTCCTTCTTGAACATCTATGGAGTTGATGTGGAATCCATACCTGCACGAAATCTCTTCCACTCTCTCTACTTGGTGTCCTTTCAGGGGGGGATGTTTTTTGGTGTTGGAGGCTTCCAGATGCTGGTGTAGCTCACTCACCCTAAAGGGAGCAGAGCCATTCAGAAGTGTCCCCACTGAGGCTTTCAGCAAGTGCCTTATCTCACACTCCCTTGGCCTGCTTTTGCAATCAGGCTAGTTACCCAAATCCCTGCTTCCTGCTGACCTTCTCCTGCTGTGAAGGGCAGGCTGCAGCTCCGACAACTTCCCAGATGTTTGTGCTCTAGGGACTGTGGTCCGTCCGTGGCCAAAATGGCTCATGCAAGGGCTCCTGCCAACTCAAGCCTGCAGCCACCCTCTCTGAGACTAACCCCCCACCCCCCACCCTCGCCCTGGTGTCACAGAGTCATTTGCTGACCATGTGGGCCACAGCAGCAGGTAGAGTGACAGGGTGGGGGAACTGTCGCCAGACCCATGGCCCACACTGAAGGAAAAGAGTGACGGGAATCTAAACGAAAATGTAAAAATTCCTGCACGCTGAAGAAAGACTGCTGGTCTACCCACCGGATTCCTGCTGAGCACAGTTGTAATTGGAATGTACTTTTTGCAAAGTTTATTGGGTCCTGGAGCGACTTGTTACTGAACTGGTCAATTAATCTATTTTTTTTCTTTTTTGTTTTTTAATGAGTTAGGGGATTTCCTTTAGCAGAAAATCACCAGGAACCATGACCAATGCCCAGAGCTCAGGGAAAGGCTGGCCTTTCCTTCTCAAAAACCCCGTTCAACAATTAAAGGAGGAAATGGACTCCTCCCGCTACAGGTGGCAAATTGGGCCGATCTGGGAACCAAGGAGAAAGGATTGATCCTGCACAGAGGTGAGCGCAGGGAGATCACCATGAACCGATTACTCAAGCATGGCAGTTTGAGTGTTCAGAAATAAAGCCGTTAGTCTCCCTGCTGAGAGACAAATGATTTCTATTTAAAAACATGCTTGTTCCATGCACTAACTCCCAGTGTAGCAATAATTAATGATATCAGAAGGTTAAGGAAGACCTTCTGCCGAAATCCCTCTGCTCCAAGCATGAAATTGGATTAAAGTGAAGATAAACTTAGACATTAAATCTGTTGAGGAAATCAGTAATTATGTGGAAATGCACACATTTTGAGCTGTTTGAGTGAGTCAAGGGGATGATGTACTGATAGTCTTGTCCCAGGCATTTGGGCCTTGGTGGAAATGAACTGTCAGAGTGGATGCTAAAATGGGCATTCTACCTGGCTCAGTCCCAATTCCAGATTTAATTTTTATTCCCAAAGTGAAGTTCTCTGGGCCTTTTGGATACACTCTGTGGCCAATACTGCTGGCTGTCTGCCTAATATGTGTTTTCCCTTCTTCTTTATGAACAGATTTTTTTTCCCCCCAGGGGAACAACGTACAGGCCAAAAAATTTAAGTTCCCATGAAGTCTTGCGGTTGGGGTGGCTATGGGATATAGTGTTGGCCAAAGTCAAGGAAGTCTACTGGGTGGAGCTTCTGGGGAATTTTTTGGTTTTCCTGATTAAAAGGGGCAGGGTCAGCTGGCATGTGCCTTTTGCCCTTTGTTCTTTGCCTTTTGCCTTCACCTTCTGCTCCTTTTCCGGTCTGGAACAGCAGTGAAAGGGCTGAAGGTTAGGCAGCCATTTTGTAACCACGGGGATGAAATTTCTGTCCTCAGGTTGATAGTGTTGACAGCTAGAAAGAGCTCAGCCCCTTTGTGGTTTCTGAGGACAAGTGGGAAAGAGAGAGCCCTGCCATTAGGCATCTTAAGTGATCAAGCCCCAAGCCATGAAGTTAGCTTAGAATAAAAGCCTTTTCCTGACTTCAGGCATAGAGCCAAAAGAAAATCCAGTCGTGGGCAGCATAATGTTATTTGGGATGGCTCTGCGTAAGGCTTTCCCGAGGGGGTGAGCAGTGGTGTATTCTCTGGGCTTGAGGGGCTGGAGGAGGAGGTGCCTTTGGCGCCCTCTGGTGTGTGGCTGAGGGATGTGGCTCTTTTGGTCTTCACTGGGTCTTCTCAATCCCCTTGGTGTATCATATGTCCACTTGTAGGGCCCCGATCAGTTCCTTTCGCTCCTGGTTCTAAAGTGAACAGGGGCATCCTTGTATCAAGGCTGGTAGGACTACTGGGAAAAAACCTTCGGTCCCTCTCCCTGCCAATGCCCAAAGGTCACTGTCTAAGACAGAGTACATTTCCACACAGCCGGTTCTCCTTGATCCTACATGCTGCTATTGGATCCAGGCAAAGATGAGCCAGGGGATGTTTCCCTCCTTTGTGGTACCTTCTGCTAAAACCTCTTCATACTTGCTTTACTTGCTTGTTATTTGGGGTCATGCTTCCTACTCAGGGCACCACGCCTCTGCCTTGCCTCTCTGGGAGAAGGGCAGACTCTGTGGAGTCAGAAGGTGGGGGAGTGCAGGGGCCCTGTGCCAGGCAGGCTTTCCTGGATTGGGGCAAGGAACAGCTTTCAGGGTGGGGACTTCCTGAGCAACACACCTCCCACCAGCAGGAATCATCAGCTCTCTCCTGCTTCCTCTTGGAGATTATCAAAGTCCTTCCTTGGCAAAGGGTCCTGTATTTGGTCTTTAATCATTTAAAGCCCATGCTTCTATGCATTGCTCTAATCAGTCCTCATAAGAACCCTGGAACCAATTTTTTTTAATTTTTATTTATTTTTTTTCTAATATACATATAATCTATTTTTATCCCCAGGGGTACAGGTCTGTGAATCGCCAGGTTTACACACTTCACAGCACTCACCATAGCACATACCCTCCCCAATGTCCATAACCCCACCCCCTCTCTTGACCCACCTCCCCCCCAGCAACCCTCAGTTTGTTTTGTGAGATTAAGAGTCACTTATGGTTTGTCTCCTGCTGATCCCATTTTGGAACCAGTTATTTTAAGCATCATATCACATATGGGGGAAACCGAGGCTACATGAGGTTCAGTATCTGGGGCAAGATACAGCCTTAGTCCTTGGCAGAGCTGGGACTGAATCCAGTGAGGCCTTCTCCCAGTGCTGCCTCCACACTGCTCTCCCCTCCTCCACAGACATTCCCTCATATGGTGGCCCTCTGGGAATAACAGGGACTGTTGGCTGAGCTACTTGCCTTCACAATAGCTGGTTTTCCCCTCCTTCCTGGACACACAACCGAACTGCTTTTTTCCAGGCCTCACATCAGATGGCATAGTGAGCTCAGGCCAGGGATATGGACAGAAATGATTTTTCACATGGGATGCAGACTCTGAATGGGGAGGATTCAGAGGGACTTTAAGAAGGCCCAGTGGCAGATCCACAAGATACGTCTAAGACATGCTTAGAATAAAGTCAAGAAACTCACATTGGTCTGTTCCATCAGTGAGACATTTGGGGGTTGTTTGTCACAGCAGCTAGTGTTGATAGCCCTGACTGATACAGACTGCTTGGGATGTTGACAACCATGTGTATTGAACCTTGTAAGTCTTGACTGGCTAGTGGGGAGAAACCATGTCCCGGGTGGTCTGAGATGGGTGTGTAAGTTGTTTTATGGAGACATTCTCTTGCAGTTGGAGATTCCTTTGGTGACATGTCTTAGAAGATGGCTGACATGGGCTGTGCTTTTGGGGAGGCCACTAACGGTTGAAAATACCTTGCAGCCCCTAGTTGTCAGTTTTGTCTGTCTTCGGTCTCTTAGAGTTTTTCCTTAGTGGTACCTTGAAATGCCAAACTGAATTCCTCCTTGGATTTTCCCATACACATAAAGATGAATGTCTTACAGCCACTTCTGGAATCTAGCTCATAGAAGATGATTCTCAAGTTGTGCAAATAGCTCTAGGCAACTTTATCACCTTCTGCCACACTCCCCATCACCTGCACACAAGCGTGCACGTGTGCACGCACACACACACACACACACACACACAAATATACACACAGAGTTTAAAGTTGCTTATTGTTTGGTTTTGATTCCAATAGTGGTGCACTGAAGGCTGTTTAAATATCAGAGAGCAAGTTGTTTCACTTCTGAAATTCAGTTTCTTCGTGTGGAAAATGGAGATAAATATGGCCACCCATCTGGGTTGTCTCAAGAACTGAACATACGGTTCACGTACGGTAACGTAGGTGAGAGCACTGAGCACTGTGTTGGGAGCCCAGTAAGCTCAACCAGTGGGAGACCCAATGCTCGTGGACCACGTAGACTCGTCTCCAGGGTTGAAGCAGAGGGCGGGGCAAATCCCCAGATTCAGAAATGGCTTGAAAGCAGGTTGATAAGAACATGTGTGGCATCAGGGAAATACAAATCAAAACCACAATGAGATATCACCTCACACCAGTCAGAATGGCTAAAATTAACAAGTCAGGAAATGACAGATGCTGGCGAGGATGCGGAGAAAGGGGAACCCTCCTACACTGTTGGTGGGAATGCAAGCTGGTGCAACCGCTCTGGAAAACAGCGTGGAGGTTCCTCAAAAAGTTGAAA
>PISX010016306.1:0-46950 GCA_004024625.1 Mellivora capensis
GTGGCAGGATACAAACTCAATGTACAGAAATCAGTGGCATTCTTATACACTAACAATGAAAATACAGAAAGGGAAATTAGAGAATCGATTCCATTTACAATAGCACCAAGAACCATAAGATACCTGGGAATAAACCTAACCAAAGAGGTAAAGGATCTGTACTCGAGGAACTACAGAACACTCATGAAAGAAATTGAAGAAGACATAAAAAGATGGGAGACCATTCCATGTTCTTGGATCAGAAGAATAAACATTGTTAAAATGTCTATACTACCTAGAGCAATCTATACTTTTAATGCCATTCCCGTCAAAATTCCACCTGTATTTTTCAAAGAGCTGGAGCAAATAATCCTAAAATTTGTATGGAATCAGAAGAGACCCCGAATCGCTAAGGAAATGTTGAAAAACAAAAATAAAACTGGTGGCATCTCATTACCTGATTTCAAGCTGTACTACAAAGCTGTGATCACCAAGACAGCATGGTACTGGCACCAAAACAGACACATAGACCAATGGAACAGAGTAGAGAGCCCAGATATGGACCCTCAACTCTATGGTCAAATAATCTTCAACAAAGCAGGAAAAAATATACAGTGGAAAAAAGACAGTCTCTTCAATAAATTGTGCTGGGAAAATTGGACAGCTATACGTAGAAGAATGAAACTTGACCATTCTCTTACACCGTACACAAAGATAAACTCGAAATGGATAAAGGACCTCAATGTGAGACAGGAATCCATCAGAATCCTAGAGGAGAACATAGGCAGTAACCTCTTTGATATCAGCCACAGCAACTTCTTTCCAGATATGTCTCCAAAGGCAAAGGAAACAAAAGTGAAAATGAAGTTTTGGGACTTTGTCAAGATCAAAAGCTTCTGCACAACAAAGGAGACAGTCAACAAAACAAAGAGGTAACCCACGGAATGGGAGAAGATATTTGCAAATGACAATACAGACAAAAGGTTGATATCCAGGATCTATAAAGATCTTCTCAAACTCAACACATGCGAAACAGATAATCATATCAAAAAATGGGCAGAAGATATGAACAGACACTTCTGACATACAAATGGCTATCAGACACACGAAAAAATGTTCATCATCACTAGCCAACAGGGAGATTCAAATTAGAACCACATTGATATACCACCTCACACCAGTTAGAACGACCATAATTAGCAAGACAGGAAACAATGTGTGTTGGAGAGGATGTGGAGAAAGGGGAACCCTCTTACACTGTTGGTGGGAATGCAAGTTGGTGCAGCCACTCTGTAGAACAGTGTGGAGATTCCTCAAGAAGTTCAAAATAGAGTTTCCCGGGTGCCTGGGTGGCTCAGTTGGTTGAGCAACTACCTTCGGCTCAGGTCATGATCCCAGACTTCTAGGATCGAGACCCACATCGGGCTCCCAGCTCCTTGGGGAGTCTGCTTCTTCCTCTGACCTCCTCTCTCATGCTCTCTCTCACTCATTCTCCCTCAAATAAATAAATAAAATCTTTTTAAAAAAATAGAGCTTCCCTATGACCCTGCAATTGCGCTACTGGGTATTTACCCCAAAGATACAGATGTGGTGAAAAGAAGGGCCATCTTCACCCCAATGTTTATAGTAGCAATGGCCACGGTCGCCAAACTTTGAAAAGAACCAAGATGCCCTTCAACGGACAAATGGATAAGGAATATGTGGTCCATATACACTATGGAGTATTATGCCTCCATCAGAAAGGATGAATACCCAACTTCTGTAGCAACATGGACAGGACTGGAAGAGATTATGCTGAGTGAAATAAGTCAAGCAGAGAGAGTCAATTATCATATGGTTTCACTTATTTGCAGAGCATAACAAATAACACAGAGGACATGGGGAGATGGAGAGGAGAAGGGAGTTGAGGGAAATTGGAGGGGGAGATGAACCATGAGAGACTATGGACTCTGAAAAACAACCTGAGGGTTTTGAAGGGGCGGGGGGTGGGAGGTTGGGGGAGCCAGGTGGTGGGTATTATGGAGGGCACACATTGCATGGAGCACTGGGTGTGGTGTAAAACTATGAATTCTGTTACGCTGAAAAGAAATGAAATTTTTTAAAAATGAGAAAAAAAAAAAGAAAATGCACTGAGAAGGGCATATTAGCTCTGTGGCATATGAATGCATAATCCAACCTACTCATGAGAGAACATCAGACAAACCCAAACCGAGAAACATTCTGCAAAGTAACTGACCAGTACTCTTCAAAAGTGCCAAGGTCATGAAAGATAAGGAAAAACTGAAGAGCTGTCACAACTGAAAGAATAAGGAAACATAAAACTAAACACTGGTTCGATCCTGGAAGAGAAATAGAACATTGGTGAGACACTCGATGAAATCCAAATGAATTATGTAGTTAATAATATTTTACCAAGATTGCTTTCTTAGTTTGGGTAAATGTTCTATAGTCTTGTAAGATGTTAATATAAAGAGGAAACTGAGTAAAATTGAAACTCCTCTGTAAGTCTAAATTATATCTCAAAATTTAGAAGATGAGGAAATGGATTAATGATTAACCTTGATTTCAATGAACTCACAGTCTAAGGAGGAAAAAACACATTAAACAATATTATAATGTGATAAGTGTAAACAGAGATATAGAGTTATGAAAGCCAAGGACTAACTCCTGAGCAAATCAAAGACTGGTCTAGGAGAAAGTATAACATTTGAAATGAGCCTTATTACATGTTCCTGATAGAAGAAAGCCAGAATTTCCAGAAGTAATTTTAAAACATATATGAAAGACTCTGAAATATTCCAGAAACTGCAAGCAGGTTGATATGTTTGAAGGAAAAGTGAAGTGCTAAAACTGGAGATACAAGTAATCATCAGACCTGGTGGAATGTTATCTTCTATTCTAGGTAATTATAACAAAAAGACTTTACATCAAGGACTTGATAGAGGCAGTTTTGTGTTTTAGAAACATCACTTTGATAATATTATGGAGAATAAAATAAAAAAGCACAAAGCTTTATTTACTAGTTGAATGTTTATTCTTCCAATTTAACTTTTATCTAGAGTGATATATTAATGCAAACCTATGCTAACTTCATAAACTCTCAGTAATGGAAATATTTGAAGTTTTCAAATGCCAATACCTTAAGTCTCATTCCTCAAATGAAACAGACCAGAAATATCTATTCCTCATATAGAAAATTTATTAAAATTCAAATACTATGCCTAATTAGTTCATCAGAAGTATTCTTTATACTTCTTTGGATAACATTAATAATAAGGCTAATACTATTGTTTGTGTATGCAATGAATATTCACTAAGCATCTACTGACACCGAGCATGCTATTATAGGTGTTGAAGATTTAATATGAAAATATAGACCAATAAAACACCATTCATGGAGTTCATGTTCTAAGGATGAATGGTGAGATAGAAAAAATGATTAAATAAATTACATATTATCACTTATTGGAAGGTGACATAAGCTTTGGAGAAAAATAAGGGGTAATAGAAAAAAACAAGAAAATATGGTATCATTAACAAGAAATGAAGAAAGTAATTTAAGGGGAAAAAATGATCTAAGTCTGTCAAAAGCGGCCAATGGTTCAAGTCAAATAGAGAACAAGAATTGTAAATAATTTGAAGGTTATTGTGACCGTGGCAAGAACAGTTTTGGTCAAGTAACTGGAGGCAAAAGCCAAATGAACTGAGTTCAAGAATGACTGGTAGTAAATAATGAAAGGATATAAAACTCTTGCTGGGAGTTTTGCTACAAAAGGAAGAAAAGTTGAGGTCAAGAGTTTCTCATTAAAATGGGACAAAAACAATATATGTTTATGATGATAGGAATGATCCAATAAGAAGAGGAAATTGTTAGTATGGGAAAAGGAGAAGAAAATTGCTGGGACCATGTCCTTGTGTAAGAAGAAATAATGGAACCCAGCTCACAAATAGAGATGCCATCCTTAGATGGGAACAAATGGGACAGTTCATCTATAATAAATAGCAGGTATCAGGCAAAATATATGAGTAAAGAAATGCTGGCAAATAGTTAAATCTGCTTGTGGGACATTTTGAAAGCCATCTTCTGAAAGTCAACAACTGAGAATAAAGATAGTTAAAAGGTCAGGATATTAGAAGAAAGAGAAGAAGATATAAGGTAGTTTAGTAAGAAACTGGGAAACTGCGTCAGAAAGTACACGGATTGAAAGGGAACATTAGAAGTTTGCATCATGAATTTCAAATGAAACCTGTCAGCCGTGCCCTTCTGGTTTGTTGTTGTTGTTGTTGTTGTTGTTGTTGTTGTTTGTTTTTCCTGCCCTGTTTATCTACATTGGAGCAAACAACCTTAAGTTAGATTTAACCAGTATTAAGAGTTTCACAAAAGTGGCTGACAAAGTGAGAAAAGAGCAAGTGAATTAACTGTATATGTAGAGGGAGGATTATTACTGAATGAAAATAGCAACTGATCTGGGTAAAAAGTAAAATGGCATCATGAAAGAGAGAGCGACAATGAAAAAAGTGGTAAAATCAAAGGACTGTCTTCCAAATGGGGCTAAAAGATAGCTAAATTCAAAGAATTTGATGGAAAAATAAAATAAAATTAAGATGTTAAACAAAATTAAATAAAGAAAGAAAGAACATAAAATACTGATGATATACTTAACATCAAGAAACATAATAACCCAGGGCGCCTGGGTGGCTCAGTGGGTTAAGCCGCTGCCTTCGGCTCAGGTCATGATCTCAGGGTCCTGGAATCGAGGCCCACATCGGGCTCTCTGCTCGGCAGGGAGCCTGCTTCCCTCTCACTCTATCTGCCTGCCTCTCTGCCTACTTGTGATCTCTCTCTGTCAAATAAATAAATAAAATCTTTAAAATAAAAAAATAAAAAAAAATAAAAAGAAACATAATAACCCATTACACCACCAAGTAAAGTAGTAATTACTGACTTGTCTTCTTTCTGGCAATCCATAGTTGTTTTTTTTTTAATTTAATTTTTTTCAGTGTTCTAAGATTCATTGTTTACGCACCACACCCAGTGCTCCATGCAATATGTCCCCTCCTTAATACCCATTCCCCCATGCCCCTCCCCTCCAAAACCCTCAGTGTGTTGTGTTTTTTTTTTTCATTTCTTTTCAGCGTAACGGAATTTTGTTTCTCAGAGTCCACAGTCTCTCATGGTTCATCTCCCCCTCTGATTTCCCCCAGTTCGTTTACTTCAGAATAAGAGTTCTTCCTCCTCTCTAACCCTGGATACCCAAGGATAACTTTCTGGGGGATTTGTGCGCATCTGTAAAGAAGGTACTAGTCATTTCACAGCTTGCAAACTGTCTGCTCTTTAAGGCTTCTTCGTTGTTATCAAAGACACTATTTACAACAGTTATAAACAAAGAAGGTAATTCTGCAGCAACAGTATATAGACTACAGGGTGATTAAATAAATTGTCTTCCCTAAGGAAGAAAGAAATATATTTTTAAACTTAGAGAAAAATACAAAATTCAAAATAATCAAAAGTTAATGATGTATATGTAAATTATATAATCAATGAGTTAACCCTGTTTGAATACATTGAAGTTTTTCTCTAAAGCTGCCAAATATCAGAATAATGTTTACTTCTCAGATAAGTGTCTGGTATTTAGTTGGAGCTCAGTATGTATTAGTTGACTGAATGAACAGAAAGTGAGATTGTCTTTTCTTGAAAACCAGTGACTTCCATCCAACATTTAGTTTTTTTCATTTTCCTTATGATATAAAATCTCTGAGTCAAGCCTTGTTTTTACTTTTTCCCAGGCCTACACTTACACAAGTTATTCCCCAATTCACACTAGGTAACAGCATTGCTTCATAAAAGCAATACTGACAGAACTGCACTATTTATAGTCCCTTGGCTTCAAAAGATATTTCCCCCCTCATTAATTTGTTCCTTTTGGTCCCAATCCTCACTCTTCATAGGACAATATGTAACAGGAACAAATCTTCCCCTACTTTGCTCACGCTCAGGAGGAAGCTGAGAGCCTGGAAAGCTATACTTCATATACCAAGATGATGCCAGCCAAGCCCTGGCAAGAGAATGATTGAACATTCTCAGATTAATTTCATGGCTATTTGTTCCATCCCAGAATCACATCAAGCACAGGCCTCCAAGTTGAAATTGCATCGCTCTGTCCTTGCTGCCCAGGTAAGGGCAGTGAAAAATGAGTATATTCCCTACCTTCTAATGATAAATAATGACTCTTCCCTTTACAACTGAGACGTATTTTACAGCATCATCAGAATAGTCTAATTACCAAACAAAATGATAAGATGTAACAGGACTGAAGGAGATAGATGAAATTCACAAGAAATAGGCATTTGCATCTTTGCCATCCTTCAGTGTCACTACAGTAATAGAAAAATGCTAACTGGAAGATATGTAATAAATAGTACATTAAATATTCATTTGGATTGTAAATAACTTAAAATTTTAAACTACCCACTAAAATATTGTTAGAGAAGGGTGCAAACATGTCTGGCTGCTAAAGGAAAACTGACAAGCAGTGTTGGAGGGAAAAATAATAGAGGTAAGACTGAGCATTAACTGGGTAAATAAATGCTGTGAGCACAGAAAGACAAGAAGGGGAGCGTTGCTTGTAGTGATTTGACAGGGCAAATCTGGCTTTCACAAATTTTGATCTGTAATTGTCCAGGTGGACTGATATTACACATCCTACAACAGGGTCATTCTTAACAATCACATCTAACACTATTAGTCCCTTGATCATAGCATGATTCTCAACATTTTAGAGGTTTTCCTGGCTGTGAATTCATTCTTTGTTTTAGGCTTGTATGACTCATACACTTGGGTACTGAATCAAGACATTGAGTATTTGAGATTCTTTTTTTTTTTAAGATTTTATTTATTTATTTGACAGACAGAGATCACAAGTAGGCAGAGAGGCAGGCAGGGAGAAAGGAGGAAGCAGGCTCCCTGCTGAGCAGAGAGCCTGATGCGGGCCTCGATCCCAGGACCCTGGGATCATGACCTGAGCCAAAGGCAGAGGCTTTAACCCACTGAGCCACCCAGGTGCCCCGAGTATTTGATATTCTTATTTATTAAGCTTGGCCTAGTCATTCCAGTATCCATAAAATAAGAACACCAGTTACAACTTGCTGGGGGCAGTAGGGAAAAAAAAAGGATTTAAAAAGAAGGTTGAAAATATGAGTATAGAATGAGCATTAACATTCACCAAGTACCTATGAAGAATGAGGTACCATCTACCCACTAAGCAGTTACATACATAATATTACTTTATCCAACTACAACCATGCCTGGTTGTTACTAGTATAAGCAATTTTTTAAATGAGGGAAATGAAGTTCAGAAAAGTTAAGTGACTTGACAAAAGCCAGAGAGTAGGATAGAAGTAGAACCCAAATTTAAAGTCTATTTTTTAAATTACGTTCAGTTTGCCATTGTATAGTACACCATTAGTTTTTTGATGTAGGGTTCAAAGATTCATTAGCTGTGTGTAACACCCAGTGCTCATTACAATACATGCCCTCTTCAATACCCATCACCCTGCTATCCCATCCGCCCTCCCCCACCTCTCCTCTGAAACCCTGTTTGTTTCCTGGAGTCCATAGTCTCTCATGGTTCATCTCCCTCTCTGATTTCTCCCCCTTCAGTTTCCCTCCCTTCCCCAATGGTCTTCCATGCTATTCCTTATGTTCCACATATGAGTGAAACCAAATGATAATTGTCTTTCTCTGCTTAACTCACTTCACTTAGCATAATCCCCTCCAGTTCCATCCATGTCCACACAAATAGTGGGTATTCATCCTTTCTGGTGGCTGAGGAATATTCCATTTGTATATATGAACCACATCTTTATCCACTCATCTGTTGAAGAGCATCTCAGCTATTTCCACAGTTTAGCTATTGTGGACATTGTTGCTATGACCATTGGGGTGCATGTGCCCTTCTTTTCACTACATCTTTATCTCTGGGATAAATACCTGGTAGTGCCATTGCTGGTTCTTAGGGTAGCTCAATTTTTAATAATCTGAGGAACCTCCATACTGTTTTCTAAGGTGACTGTACCAGCTTGCATTCCCAACAACAGTTTAACAGTGTTCCATTTTCTCCCACATCCTCACCAACATCTGTTGTTTCTTGATTTGTTAATTTTTGCATTCTAACTTTGATTGTGACCTTATTATTTGTTTTTAGGCTTGTATGACTCACTCATTGCATGATTTGTTAGAAACCACTGGCTATCTATGAAACAAAAATGCTTAAAGTTGTTGCATATATTTTTTCATGAGGGTAAAAGACTTTCAAAGAATCATAAAAGGAAATATTTTCTCTTGCAGAATTTAAGCAGCAGAGAATTCTAATGTCAGTGTTAAAACCAGAACTCTGTCAACTGCCATTACTGAACAGTCATCCTCCCACTGCTATTTTGTGCCTTCTTTCAGGTTTGTTGATTGGAGACTGTCACCTGTAACATTTTTGTTTGTGTTTTTATTTTGCTAGGTCTAAATCTTTTTTTTTTTTTCTTACCGTTTCTTTCCTTTTTTCCTGCAGAGTTTATATGCTATCCAGGTTTATATTACTAAAACTGGAACTCAGTTTAAAAACATATGAATCACATAGAAATGAGTTTTATAAATGACTTTTCAGAAATGTATATTATCCACAGATTTAATTATATCTGTATCATTACCTTAAAGCCTGAAGTTAATGACAAAGATTTGGAAGACTTAAAGTTCATTGCCACTGGTGTTGTTTTTATATAGTTTCCTTTGTTGATAGTGCATTCACCTTCCTGTTCATAGATATTTCCTTGTCCAACGATGAACATTATATACCGTATATAGCATATTACATCATTCCGAACTACTTGGCAACTTACTGTCTAAAAATGATTAACAACAGAAAATATCTCCTCTAGGTTCAGGACACATTTGACAGAGAACCCAGTTAACTATAGCATGACATTCACCTACTCAACAAGAATGTTCATGCTATTGCTGGTTTAATCCTGCCTCCTACTTGAGATGTGGGAATTGTGTAGGTGGTAGAGTATCCCAGAATAATAGAGAGATCTTCTCTTTGCCTCCAGATTACTACACAGTCTTCAAAGGGGCAAACCATAGCCAGCACTACATTGAAAGGTATGTATGAATGGAAATTTAGGGGCTTTTATAGCAACTCCTGGAATGCTGCCCATACAGGGTTTTGCTATGCTGTTTTTGACAAGACAACCAAACTTTATGCCAGCAATCACATTAAGCTATTGGCAGCCCGAGAATTATTCTGTCCTAGAAAATAATAGGAGCACAATAGAAAGATGCTCTTCTCCCTATTTTACCAAAGTGTCCTCCTCAGCTCAACAGAAGACTCCAGCTTTGTTGAATTATGTCCAGATCTTTGAGAGAAAGATAATTTAAGAATATTTTAATTATGCATGGCAAATGGAAACAATACTTTAAATAATCGAAAACTTCCATGATAAGGAATAATAGTTACTGTAACTTTGTTTTTATTACCGCACAATTTATATCCAGAATATGTCCAAAAAGATTTTAAGACTCAAAATTCATTCAACTATGTAAATATGATATGGTCTTCCTTTTAAGAATATATTTGACAGGGAGTCATAAACTAACTAGATAAAGTACCATGGGAAGCCAGAGAAGGGAGAGATTAATTCTGCCCAGAGATAATCCTGGAGATCTTCACACGATTGATCTGAACCTTGAAGAAGATGAAAAGGAAAAAAGGCTTTTTCACGTATCTCTAAGTAAAAGGTATGCTGAGAGAATAACTAACAAATAATTGTATCAAAAGCCAAAGTTAGCTGATGGCAGTATGGGAAGCTGGAATAGAAACAGGAGTGTAATGCTCAAAATCCAAAGAATTTTATTACAAAGAGCAATGAAGGCTATGTTAAAAATTTTATCTATTTATCTAATCTATTGGTAATAGGGAGATACCAAGATTAGAAAAACAGGAGAGGTATGTAAAGGTCAGATAAAGAAAAGGGTTTCAAGAAGGGAGTGGATAATGGTACCAAAGGCCACAGAGTGATCACGGAAGGGGAAATGACATTTGTATTTTTATGTTTACCCTCTAATGTACTTGTTGTTATTTTTTTAAGATTTTATTTATTTATTTGGCAGAGAGAGAGAGAGAGAGATCACAAGTAGGCAGAGAAGCAGGTGGGGGGGGGAGGGTGTGAGGGGGGGAAGCAGGCTCCCTGCTGAGCAGAGAGCCTGAAGTGGGGCTCCATCCCAGAACCCTGGGATCATGACCTGAGCCAAAGGCAAAGGCTTAACCCACTGAGCCACACAGGCGCCCCACTTGTTTTTTAATTTAGGGGGAAATCTTGCTTTATGCCAAGGGTAAAGGGTCATACATGTCTCTACTAAAGAAGATTGAGAGCAACCAGGGTTTATTGAGAGAAGTGGCCCAGGTTAAGGCAATTAGATATTCTACTCAGAACTTTTCATCTCAAGTGAGGATGCAAATGTATAAAGACAGCTCAGAATTAATATTCAGTGGCTCTGAAAGTATTCAGCAGTCACCGGCATTTGACTGAAGTATGACTTGGCCATGGGACCTGTTACTCAGTTTCTTTTTCTTCCTATGCTTTATCTAGAATGAATAAAGGTAAATAGGAAAAGCCAAATTTGAAGGATATGCCTTTTTTCTCCTGTTTTCCAATGAAAAGAATTAAGCATCTTCATAGGTTAAATGACACTGGTTAGAAAGAGACAGATTTTATTTTTTTTTCCTTCAAGTTCTAATTTATATTCTAGTTAGTTAACACATGTGGTAAAATTGGTTTCAGGTGTAGAATTTACTGACTCACCACTTACATGTAACACCCAATACTCATCCTAAGTGCTCTCCTTAATGCCCATCATTCATTTAGCCCATCTCCCACCTCACTCCCTCCATCAACACTTAGTTTGTTCTTTATAGTTACAGTCTCTTATGGTTTGCTTCCCTCTCTTTTTTTTTCTCCCCCTGTGTTCACTGTTTTGTTAAATTCCACATATGAGTGAATAACATGGTATTTGTCTTTCTCTGACTTGTGTTGCTTGACATAATAAACTCTAGCCCCATCCACATCATTATAAATGGCAAGATTTCATTATTTTCAATGGCTGAGTAATATTCCATTCTATATGTTCTATATTCTACACCACATCTACTTTATCCATTCATCAGTTGATGGACATTTGGGTCCTTTCCATAGTTTGGCTATTGTTGATAATGCTGTTATAAACATTGACATGCTTGTGTCCCTTTGAATCACATTTTTGTATCCTTTATGTAAATACCTAGCAGTATAATTGTTGGGTCACAGAGCAGTTCCATTTTTAACTTTTTGAGGGACCTCCATACTGTTTCCCAAAGTGGCTGCACCAGTTTGCATTCTCACCAACACTGTAAGAGGGTTCCCCTTTCTCCACGTCCTCACCAATATCTGTTGTTCCTGCATAATTAATTTTAGCCATTCTGACAGGTGTGACGTTGTATTTCATCATGTTTTGATTTATATTTTCCTGATAAGTGATGTTGAGCAAGAAAGATAGATTTTAGAAGAGAGGCAATATTTGATCACATGAAATCCCAAAAATGAGTTTGAAAATAAATGGCTAGAAGACTCTTATGGAAAGGTTATTCTTTAAAAAGTGGGACAGATAAATGAAGATAAATAAAACTTAGCAGTTCAAGGAGAGGGATTCTGTTAGTTTCCATATCTGATGGGATCTATTTCATCTATTAAAAAAGTGAGAGAAGAGAGGAAATGCATGTAACTCAATTAAGAAAAATGATAAAGGGTTAGAACAGTTTAACACCAAGAAAAGATAATCACTTATTGTGAGTGTGAAGAAAATGTTTGCTAAACACTGCTCAGATTGAAAAATCAGTGTGTAATACCAATCAAAAACATTTTATAAACAATGCAGCAATATTCATTATATAGCCACTTCTTAGGAAGTGACCACAATATTAAACAAATCCAGTGGAGGCATTTCTGCAGAAAGCTGAGATGGTGCAATCCAAGCACAGAGATTTCTAGTCATCTAAGTTTCTAAAAGATAGATCTTAAAATAAACAGAATAAATGAATCACATAATATTTTCCCAATATGTCTTTAGGCACCTAGAAATTCTTATTCATTCTTCAAGAAGCTGTACAAATGTGGCTTCCTCTCTGTAGAATCTTTTTCCACCCATAAGAGATAATATTTATCCTTCCTCTACAATCTTTGTGGCACCATGTTCAAGAGAAGTTAAAATACTTACCACATGATAGATCATTAGTAAATCTACCTCCCACGATGAAGTGAGAACTCCCTGGACATAGAGATTACATGTTACTCATTCATGGAAACCCAGAACCTGCAACAGAACCCAGAACATTATAGGAGCTTGACAAATGCCATTTGGGTAGGTTAGTGGGTAGATGAAATTTTATTGAATACCATTTACGCTAGTCAGGTGATTGATAGGAGCTGACAAGTCCATGGGACTGTACTCTATGATAGAGATTGAGAGCACAGATTCCCTGCAGCTTGCTGAAGAAGGATCCATACTGGCCCAGTGTTTTTGTTCTCTGAAGTTTTGGAAAGTCCAATAGAGTATATTCTGTTCATAGTAAGGATATTAAAATGTTACAGTCTAAGTAAGGAATGTTAAAATTGTGACTAACATCTTGGACAATAACTTTATATATCATATAAAAAATAGCCTATATCTCCTTTTGTTGCAGTGACTCCTGCCTTCATATTATACAAAGACTTTCATAAAGTAGCGATTCCAAATTTCTTAATAGGAGGAACTTTGAAGCAGCACTCTGGTTGGATGAGTTCCTGTGTGTGTGTGGTAACTAAAGATCGGGTTCTAAGAAACTTCCCTAAATCTGTGCTTACATTCCAAACATCCTGTTTTTATGTAGATTGTATGTTTAATGTGAGGTGGTTTGAGGGAGACACTGAAAATTTGGGAGAATATTACAACTCCATCCCAATGGTAAATATGTATTTTATGATATAGACATAGATACATATCTCACTCTCTGGGGACCATTACTTCCATAATCAAGACCTTGATTATCCCATATGTTAATACATATAATAAGTGCATCTCATTTTTATGGATAATCATCTATCTTAAATCTTGTAGAAATAAAGGAAGATTATGGAAAAGTATAAAAAATTTACAAAAATATGCTTTTACTGCATTATTGATGAATATTATAACTGGTTAGGAAAACTTTCATGAATACCAGTAGCACTGTGTGTTTCTTTATATCCTACTTAATCAGAATTGCCTGTTTCCTTGTTAGTCTCTCCTACTAGGTTGTAAATATCTTTTTTTTTTTAAAGATTTTGTGTATTTACTTGACAGAGAGAGACATCACAAGTAGTCAGAGAGGCAGACAGAGAGGGAGGGGAAAGCAGGCCCCCCGCTGAGCAGAGAGCCTGATGTGGGGCTCCATCCCAGGACCCTGAGATCATGACCTGAGCTGAAGGCAGAGGCTTAACCCACTGAGCCACCCAGGCACCCCCAGGTTGTAAATATCTTGAGATAGAGATTGTTTTATTAATTTTGTCTCTATCATGCCTAAAACGGTCTTGGGATTTGTTAAACATAAGTGATTTTGTTTTGAGTGAACAACAACAACAACAACAAAAAAAAAAAAAAAATATATATATATATATATATATATTTTGTTCATTCAAAATACACATATATATAGTAGATGTCCTTCATCAAGTAAAAAAAAAGTCAACTTTGATATTTTAAAGAAGATGGACATTATATGAATCTTTATCTGATTTTCTGCTTGAAGATTAAATTGTTGTCTGTGTTCTCAAATTACTACTCTATTTTTTTCACTCTTTATATCTTAATTAGTGTCCACCATGTCTAGGCAAAATATGAAGAAATTTAAGTGTTTTTTTTCTTACCTTTCTGATCAAAATGCTGTGTGATAACAGAAAATTATTACAAATGGAATGCACTTGAAAAATACATAATTCCTAGTTCATTTCTAATTTAGACATCACAAAATTTATAACAACAATCTATGCAGTTGTCATGCATAAGTAGCTTCAGGAGGTCAAAGTCAGAAATATCACCCTCTGAAATTATGAACCAACAAAATGAATACAAAATGAAAGTAATTAGCCATCTGCAGAAGTAGCATATCCCATAAGGTCTGATTCATCTCTATACCTTGGCATAGTGCCCCTCAGGGAGCTGATATTATAATACCCACAGAAATAGTATGGCATGGGCAATGACCACTGTAAATTATCTTCCAGGTGAATGTCTCATAGGAAATGTAAGAAGCATTTGGATTTATAATACATTCTCTTCTGAGATCAGTTAGTGTGGTAGGTTTCCCCAGAGCATAATGAGCCCCTTGCTGAACCAGTAAGAGGAAGTTTCTAAAACCACAAAGCTAAGGAATGCATTCTGGACCCACAGTGATTCCACTGCCATTCAGACTCCTATAAATTCAGTCTAATCTTTGCACAAACCTCTCTATTACCATATCACCTTCAACAGGTTACTGTCACTGGATAACTGGGTGATAGGAAATGTGTCCTATGAGAAAATAGCCAAAGCCCTGCTGAGGCAGGTGTGCCTTCTCAACACACGACCCCCACTCCCATTTGACAAGGTAACAAAGATTTAATTTCCTCCACCAAACCTGCTTATTGGAAAGTTTAATGTTAATGGAAACTGCACTTTGGGGGAAAGGACAACCTAAATCCTAATTGTCTCAATACATCAGTAAATCCATGATGGTCATGAAGAAAATAAATTTCTGATATATTAAACCCAGATTTCTCAGGCTATGAAATGTAGCTTGTTATATTTCTTCAATATTTTTTTTTTGATCTGTGGGACAGATTGTGACTGACTACAGTATGCAGCAAACTGCATTTCATAATTTTATCCTATGACTCATTCTCTCAACAAGATGGTTGCCTCCAGACAAAAGAAATGGTTTTGAATTCAAACAAACAGAAGCTTCACAGCTTCCAAGCAACACCCATTATGTTGAGCACAACAGCAAGCAAGTTCCTTTACTAGGGGTCCTACGAAGAATAGAGGCTGCCTTGAAGGGCAACTTTAGAGGCAGCTGAGAAACTACATGGCCATCTGTTCTGGATGATGCAGAAGAAATTACTGCATTCAAAGAGGGTCACACTAGACAACTTGCAAGTTGGCTTCTAATTCTAAATCTGATATAAAAGATTATGTAAATACAATCAATGTAAGTGCCATTTAAAATTTCTCTTTTTAAGATCAATATCTACATCAACTTACAAGGAAATAATTATATTGGCCAACCCAATTAAAAGGGGCAGTAACTTGAAAGACAATGACTAAAACAAAATTCTGGTAAGAGAGAAATGATGTTCCTGACATGCGAAGATCTGTTTCCTAAAGAAGAAATGGCAATTCTCCTCAGGAAACACTGGCATTGAGGTTTCCTGCATTTTAAAAATAACATAAATGTGTAGGAGTCCTTTTTCTTTATGAAACTAATGTTTTATTGTTAGATCTCCTTGGAGAGATGTAATTTTTTTATGATTTTAACTGGCATCTGAAATCTATTTTTGTGGCTTAACAAGAGAAGCAATACTACCATCATGTGGCAAAAAAGATTAAATTTATTTAAAAAAAAATTCCAGAGGTGAAATTTAAATCTACAAACAGAAATCTATAAATGTATATCCATTCTTGTATCATTTAGATACTATTCCTAAGTAAATAATTTGCAACTTTCCCAATTCTTATAGTAAAGGCAAAATTTACATGACAAAGGAAAACTGTAATTAATTCTTCTCATTTAACTGTTAATAGTGACTTCCATCCTGTTTCCTTGTACATTACTAGTAAAACAAAAGAAAAAGTCTGAAAGCTGAAGAAAGTATCATTTATTTTACTACAACAATGAAATCATAGATACTTACATAAACAAGCAAGCCAACAAAGAATTCTAGAAAGATAATCAAGCAAAGAATAAAAGCTAGAATTTTGAATATTACTTTTTTTTTTTCCAAATCAAAACCACAATGAGATACCACTTCACATCTGTCAGAAAGGCTAAAATTAAGAACTCAGAAAACAATAGATAATGGTAAGGATGCTGAGAAAGAGAAACCCTTTTGCACTATTGGTGGGAATGCAGACTGGTGCAGCCACTTTGGGAAACAGTATGGAGGTCCCTCAAAAAGTTAAAAATGGAACTGCTCTGTGACCCAACAATTATACTACTAGGTATTTACAAAAAGGATACAAAAATGCTGATTCAAAGGGGCACATGCATGTCAATGTTTATAGCAGCATTATCAACAATAGCCAAACTATTGAAGGAACCCAAATGTCCATCAACTGATGAATGGATAAAGAAGATGTGGTGTAGAATATAGAACATATAGAATGGAATATTACTCAGCCATTGAAAATAATGAAATCTTGTCATTTACAATGACATGGATGGTTCTAGAGTTTATTATGACAAGCAACATAAGTCAGAGAAAAGACAAATACCATACAATTTCACTCATATGTGGAATTTAAGAAACAAAACAAGTGAACATAGGGGAAGAAAAAAAAAAGAGAGGGAAGCAAACCATAAGAGACTCTTAACTATAAAGAACAAACTAAGGGTTGATGGAGGGAGTGAGGTGGGAGATGGGCTAAACGAATTATGGGCATTAAGGAGGGCACTTATTGGGATGAGCACTCAGTGTTATATGAATAACTGTAAGTGATGAATCAGTAAATAATATCCCGAAAACCAACACCACACTATATGTTAACTAACTTGAATTTAAATTTTAAAGAGTATTACTTTAAATTATAAGGTAATTTCACATGCCTTATCTTAATTAATCCTAACCACTCATATCATTTTTTTTAGGATTTTAGTTATTTATTTGAGAGAGAGAGCAAGAGAGAGAACACAAGCAGGGAGAGGGATAGAAAGAGAGGGAGAAGCAGACTCCCCAGTGAGCAGAAAGCTCAATGTGGGGCTCAATCCCAGAACTCTGGGATCATGACCTAAGCCGAAGGCAAATGCTTAACCAACTGAGCCACCCAGGCACCCCCAATATCAATATTAATATCCCCATTTTACTCACAGGGAAACTAAAATGCAAAGATAATAAATAATTTACTCACAATTAGTTCACTCATCCAGGAGGTGATTTCAGCTTGCCTGCCACTTACTTTGTCAAGATTTTCATGACACACTAAGGAAAAATTAGCCATTTTCTTTTCCAAACCTGCTAATACTTTGCACTAACTTCGTATAGTACTTATCACATTGTACTATAATCATGTTTCTCCTCCCTCGGTTGTAAGTAGGATTCTTGATTTTGGTGATATTTATTCCATAAATATCAAAACTTTACCTATTCTTAATGAATGTTCTGAGGTAGCATTTCAAATACAGCTTTCTCTATATCAGTGGCTCTTTAAGTGTAGCTCCTAAGCCAGCAGCATCAGCATCAGCTGGGACTTGTTAGATATGCAAATTTTGGGGCCCTCTCCTGATCTACTATATCAGAAAACCTGGGGATTGTGCCATCAATCTATGTTTTTAAAAGCCCTTTTGGCAATCCCAACGTACCCTCAATCTTGAGAGCGTCCAGTCTACCTAAATCACCAAGGTGAATACTGATATATTCAGCCCAAATCACCTGCAGAATGGAGACACTCAATCCACCTGCTGCTAGAAGCAAAGCAGCTAACAGCTCTGATCTAAGTTCTTCTGAGAGAACGGACCCCAAAGATTCACCTCACCTAACATCACCTTCCCTGGAAATCTTCCTTAAACAGGTTCTTCTCCACATGGGTTGAGAGTCTCTGCTGTATGCTCCCACAGCAGTTTGTTGATTATTTCATCATAGACAGTACTGTGCCTGGCACATAAATGGCACTTGATATTAGACAAATTATCTGTCACAATGTATTTAAATCATCTATTTAAGTGTCTATTAATGATCTTCCTCTCTGGACTATAGGCTCCCTGAAGGCAGGGAAAATACTTCATTTATACTCTAATGTCCAGTACCTGGAACAGTACCTGACTGCTTAGTGCTACATAAATACTTACTTTTGAAGGGGCGGGGCGGGGGGTGGGAGGTTGGGGGAGCCAGGTGGTGGGTATTATGGAGGTCACGCATTGCATGGAACACTGGGTGTGGTGTAAAACTATGAATTCTGTTACGCTGAAAAGAAATTAAAAAATAATAAAATTTTAAAAATAAATAAATAAATACTTACTGAATTAATAAACATTCTACTTTCTGTTGATTCAAAGATGAAGACAATAAGGACCCATCACTGAGGAACTCACACTCTAGTTGAAAAAAAACCAGGCATGCGAACTATATAAATCCTGGTGCCACCTGATACATGTTATGAACAGCCTTGCACCATACCAGGCATAATACTATCCCCTTTTGTTTTATTTCAATCCTCCTTGTCTTTCACAGTTCAAGAAGACAGATCTCTTCTTTCCCTGACTTCCTACTATCTATCTACCTACCTATCTATCCTCTCTTCACACATTTGGCTCATTCTGTGTGTGTGTGTGTGTGTATGTGTATGTGTAGTTTAGTAGTGTTTATGTAGATGCCCTGCTGACCTATATAAAACTTAGGTCAGGAAATATGTCTTTGTATCTCCAATGCCTATACCAATAATTCAACAATTGTCACATAGTTGTCAATTTAGTAAATGTTTGTTTACAGAAATAAAAAAAAGAATTTAGCCCTACCTTAGGTGGGGTTCCCTAGGAAATAGATTTTGAATTTTGAATGGAGATTTGAATACAAAAGGCCAACTGGGGAGTGTCTGCTCTGGAACAACACCTATAACAGGGTGATGCTATTGCACTGAAGGCCTCAGCACATTGTACAGAAGCTCTGGAGCTATGATGGCTCTTCACTGCTGTCCCACATTGAGATCTGAGACTTTATGCCACCACATCAACCACTAGATGAAGACCATCCCCAGGGAGGGTCATAACTTTGGGCAAGACAACTCTCTTCATCAAGAGGTAATTCCTAGAGGGACTGACTAGCTGTGAACCATCATTAGACAACACTCACAACAGAAGGGGAAAGGAGAGTCTTGGGCCAGCAGAGGGGTCTGGCAGTGCACCTCTGTATCACTACAGTACCGGTCAGTGTTTTAGTTGTGAGAAGTAATCATACACGTGGAGAGACATATTCATTGTCATTTGTACTTTGCTTAATGTTTGATGTACTGATTTTGTATCTCCATTAAAAAAATATGAAAACTAAAAAAAATATATGAAAACTGATTTGTCTCAAGAATTTAAACAGTAACTACATATTTTGCTCAATAAATTCCTTCAAATATATAAACTCCTATTATTATAGCTGAACCTCCAAATAGTTTCACTTAAACAATAGACAAACCAGCACAAATTCAAAGATTATAAACTCAGTTTTGCCCAGTTTGCCTAACTTCGTCTAAAATATCAGTGACATAAATATAAATTATTTTTATTATTCTCATACCTTCCAAAATTATTGCTTTATGTATGTTGATAGTTTCCTAGGATTTCTGAATAATTTTCATTCCTTCATAGGAATCCAGGTTGCAGAATCTGGTTGGGAACTAATAAAACCTGGTGGCTTGTGTATAAATGATTCAAAAAGCCACTGATTATTAGACTGAAGCCATTACTAATGTGAAGATTTACTTGATACAACATGAATTTTTAAAATTTCTGTCATTTGATTTTAATTTCTGAGACTTGGTATCTCCTCCAAAATAATGTGTTCTTTTAGTTTTACATAGCTGATAGTTCTTAACTTACAGCTCTTTTATTATAATATACCAACACAAAATACATTTGGTATGTTTTAATAGCTGAGTTTACTATTTGTATTTTAGTAAAATTACCAGAGACATGTAGAGGTTTCATCTTAGAGGACATAAGAAACCCAGTCTATATAATTAGCTTTCCTAGTTAGGTCATGTAACTAACTTGTCATTTTGGAACATCATAATAAACTTTCTTTACACTATTGAATCCTCAACCCATGACTATATCATTTTATATATTTAGGTTTTATTTAATAATGTCTTTCAATAAGGGGTTCTATTGGTCTCCGTAGCAATCTTAAGACATTTCATTATATTCAAAAACACTGTGTTGCTCCTGCAAATATCTTCTTAAATTACATTTTCTAATTAGTTGTGATGGGATAGAAAAATAAAATTGACTTAAATATCAATATTTATATTGCAGCCTTGCAAAAACTCATTAATTTAAATAATTTCCCTGTAAATTATTTTTGTTCTTCAAGTAGACAATTACATTGGCTGAAAATAATCATTTATGTTTTTTCTATGTATTCCAAATATTATTCTTTTAATTAACTTATTGAAAAAAACAATAAATGTAAAAATGTTGAACAATAGTGGTGGTATCAAGCATACAAGTCTTGTTTCTAACTTTTAAAGAAATTGTCTTGGGAGTGATATTTGGTATGAATTTTTGTGGACAGCTCTAGCAGGCTAAGGAAGTTCTCTTCCATAATTTGCTTTCTAAGAGAGTTTTTTTTTTTAATATTGAACCATTGTTACATTTTTTTCAATTATGTTTTATATCTTGAGATGAGGGGCGCCTGGGTGGCTCAGTCATTAAGCATCTGCTTCGGCTCAGGTCATGATCCCGGGGTCCTGGAATCAAGCCCAGCATTGGGCTCCCTGCTTGGCGGGAAGCCTGCTTCTACCTCTCCCACTCCCCCTGCTTGTCATCCTCTCTCACTGTGTCTATCTCTGTCAAATAAATAAATAAAATCTTTTTTTTTTAAATCTTGAGATGAGTATATCATGCTTGTCCTTTATTAGAGAAAGATACATTGATTTCCTTTAATTCTAATTCTAATGCTGTATCCTTATAATCCAATTTCATAGTGATGCATTAGTTTCTAATTCTATTCCCTAATATTTGTTTTGTGTTTTTATGTGAAATACATTTATAATTTCTTTTCTCTCATTGGTTTTTAATTTTTTTTAAGATTCTCTTTATTTATTTGACAGAGAGAGAGAGAGATCACAAGTAGGCAGACAGGCAGGCAGAGAGGGGTGGGGAAGCATGCTCCCTGCCAAGCAGAGAGCCGATGCAGGGCTCGATCCCAGTACCCTGAGATCATGACCTGGGCTGAAGGCAGAGGCTTAACCCACTGAGCCACCCAGGTGCCCCTCATTGGTTTTTAGTATCACTGCCTTACTAGCCTCATAAAATGAGTTGGAAAATTTAATATTTCCCAACAGCATGGTATGTTTGTCAGTTCTCGCAGATGTGATAATTTTTTCATATATACTTAAAACTAGGTATTAGGTGCATGCAACTTTCAAATTTTAAGTTTTCATGGTTAAAAGAAGCTTTTTATCAAGGTGTATTATTTTTCCTAATACTGCTTTGTCTTAAATTCTATCTTGTCTGATATTTTAAGTAGCAGGCAGCTTAGATGAAAGCTTTTTGGTGTGGCATCAACATGCAACAGATAGAAAATTCCAAAGTAAAGGACACAGCAAGGCTAGATTTTCAAATGATGGATCTGAGAATTTGTTTCATGTTTTAAAAATCATTTGCTCACATGGAGGATCAAAACATAGCATAAGTGATGATAGGATTTAATAAGAATGAGGTATTCATTGTATTGCTAGGAGTCAACCTTCCGCTATCACCACAGACAGAAAAAAAAATGTTAGAAACAATTCTCCATGTATCTTTCATATTTACACGTCTAGGCATTAACAGCCCATTTGCTCCATGAGTATTTTTTCAGGAATGTTTTTCATATGGCCCTGGCAGGACAGACACAGAGACTCAGGAGAAAATTTATTTACATTTATGTATAATAAAGACAGAGACATCTTTTCTCTTGAAAACATTATAATAAAGATAAGGTCTCTCTTCTGAGGGAAAGATGGGTAGATTTGCCAGCAGTCTCTAATAAGATTGGAGGTTTTCTAAGATCAGTGCTCCTCAGCTGGTCCCAGAATCCACCTGGAACCACTTCCAGATCACTTCTTTAAAACTCGGAGGAAAAGGGAAACTGATGTGAAGCTGGAGCTCATGCTGCCTGTTATGCTGTAAATAATAATCTCTAAATCCTTTTGGGATCATTGCTTCCCTACCAACCAAAACTATGGAAGACAAGCTGGCATCTGTCACTATCCTACTGTTTTGGAACTGCTTGAGAAGAACTTCATGTCTGATAAAGTTTAAAAAAAGAAAGAAAGAAAGAAATCTGCAGCTTTAATAACTTATCTCTTACAAAGGTACTTGAATTCCAAGGGTGAGATGTGAAATTCATGGTTACAATATCGGTATGGGATCATTTTTAAAGGTCACTAGTTAAGACAGCTTATTGCTAGGATAAGATGATCATAACAAAAAGACAGTGAGAAAGTATTACCAGGGCACATGATAAAAGGGCATCATCTGACAGAGGGACACTGCCCACCAAGAAAGCTGTAGTTTGATGGACAAAAATTTCCAAAGTAGCCATGGGAGGACTCCACAAGAGACACACTCTGGTCTGAGTATCATTTGGCCTTAAACACCAATTTATGATTAAATCAGTCAAATAAAAATTTGGATATACCCTTTACTTCTTCTCCAACTCCAATATAGCTCCTCTCCCAAAGACTATCCAATAACAGCTAAAATTTTCAGTGAATATGGAAGTGTCAATAATGTTTGGAAAGGAATCTGTTTGTAATTATCTTGGAATTGTTTTCTAAATGTAAATAAAGAAGTTATGGGGTCTAGAATTGTCACTGAGTAGCAGGGAAAGAGTAACCCTTTTAAACCACTGAGCAGGTATTTAAAAAACTGTGAGTAACAAAAGTAAAGTTGGTTTCTGATTGGTTTCTGAATGCTCAATATAGCCATTATATTAAAAGAGTTTAATTAGCTTTATGTTACATTTGCCTACCATAAATTTTCCTAATATTTTTTAACTCTAGTCTGAAAATTTTTCTTTACCTAGAAAATTGAGTCCATTTATATTTACTGTTTTATAATTTTCTTTTACTTTTTCTATGTGATTTTACTTTTTTCTTCTTTCCTACATTGTTTTGAATGGATTTAGTTTCTGTAATTTTTTAATTATAGAAATTATTCACTATTTCTTTTATTCATTCCACCTTTTCCTTGCATTAGTTTTAAAGTTAAACACTCCACTTTATTTAAATGACAATTTTAGAAATTTTAACATCAAAACTAGGATTTAAGGAAAAAGCATATAAGCTTAAAATATTTTAACTAAAATCACTATCTTTTAACATCTATTATCCCGAAGATCAGGGTGTTTGTTTTTTTAATTTCTAGTAGTTTCATCTTTTTGTAACCTCACAATTTGGACATTCATATATTTACTCACATGTTTACTATTTTCTTCTCTCATTTCACACCTTCTCCCATTATTTTTATGACTGAAACATAACTTTCATTAAAATAATTTTTTTTAAAGATTTTATTTATTTGACAGACAGAGATCACAAGTAGGCAAGAGAGGCAGGCAGGGAGAGAGAGGAGGAAGCAGGTTCTCTGAGGAGCAGAGAGCCCGATGCGGGGCTCGATCCCAGGGCTCTGGGATCATGACCTGAGCCGAAAGCAGAGGCTTTAGCCCACTGCGCCACCCAGGTGCCCCATATTAAAATAATTTTTTTACATTCAATTAACTTCTTATGTTTCTTTTTTATAACAGAAGCTATTTTTTTCTTTTTTAAGTTTTTATTTAAATTCCAGTTAGTTGACATAAAGTGGTATATTCATTTCAGGTGTACAATATAGTGATTCAACAGTTCCATACAATACTGGGTACTCACCACAACAAGTGCATTCCTTAATCTCCATAACCTATTTTGCACATTTCCCATCTACCTCCTTTCTGGGTAACTATCAATTCTCTATAGTTCAGAGTCTGTTCTGGTTAGTATCCAAAATATATAAAGAACTTTCTTGTGTGTGTCAAATAAATAAAATCTTTTAAAAAAAAAAAAAAAGTTAAAAATTGAACTATCCTATGATACAGCAATTACACCACTAGATATTTGCCCAAAGAATACAAAAACATTAATTCAAAGATATACACACAACCCAATGTTTATAGCAGCAGTACTTACAATAACTAAATTATGGAAACAACCCAAGTGTCCACCAATAAAGAAGATGTGGTATATATACAGAATGGAATATTACTCAGCTATAAAAAAGAACAAAATCTTGCCATTTGCAATGACATGGATGGAGCTAGAAAATATTATCCTAAGCAAAATAAGTCAGTTGGAGAAAGACAAATACCACATGACACATATCTTTTAAAGTTTCTTTATTAAGAGGTTAATAATAGGTTTTCTCTCTCTCTTTTTATATACCTTACGAATTCCAGAATGACAATTATTTTCTCTCCAGTCTGAAAATTTTATTCCACTGCCTTATGGCTTCCCTTGCTGCAATTGAGAAGTCACTTGTCAGACCAGTTATAATTTCTCTGTAAATAATCATTCATTTTTTCTCTGGCTGCCTTAAAGTTTTTTCCTTTGTTTTGAAAAATTAGAACCCTGATTAGATATCGTTAGACCTTCTCATTTTTCCACATATCTTAGTTTCTCCTCACTATTTTGCATTACTTATTCACTTTTTGTTTTACTGTCTTTGACTTCTTCAGATCCTTCAGCTCCCTAAGCTATTTAACTCATCTATTTTATCTCTAATATCAAATATCCAATTTTCCACTTAAAGAACTTTTTCTGGCTTTTTCTCAAATGTGACTGATAATTTTTTATAGTTTCTTGTTTATGTAAATTCAAAAATATTTGTTCTATTTATATTTAAGTGATATTTGGACTGATGTATAAGTCTAGGATCGCAATCTTCCTATATTATATGTTACTGGGAAGACTGTGGCCAGCTTGATATATTTTGTCCTTGGATAACTTAACCTCTCTTCCTGTATGCACAAAATATTTTATTTATTGTTGACATACAGTAAATGTCAAACAAAATATAAAAGACATTTTTTGTCATAAAAAATTATAAGACAATTGAATAATGCAAGCAAAATAATAGCAACATATCATGGGGATTATGATCAAATGTAGAAGTAATATACATGACAAAAATAGCACAAAGGAGGGGGAATTAAAGTATACCATTGTAAGGTTTTCACACTATTTATGCAGTGGTCTAATATTACTTGAAGGTAAACTATGATAAATTTTAAATACTTTAAACTCTAGAGCTGTTGCAAAATAGTATAGTCAAAAGGCAATAATAGAGATAAAATAGAATATTAAAACACATAATCTAAGGTCAAAATTTAGGAAAAAAGAACACAGATGCTACAAATAGGAAATAAATAGCTGACAGTAGACTTAAATCCAAATATATTGAATATTACATTAAATATAATGAGTACGCACATGCCAATTAAAATGTAAAGACTGTTGGATTGACTAAAATCCTGATACAGGTTTTTCTGTGACAATATTTTTAGGATATAATATTACTTTTTAAGTTTTGATTCAAATATTTTATGTTTTCTTTCAAATATTTTAGTTCTAAAAACATTTCTTAAGCTATATTTTTCAATATTTTCAGTTCTATTCTTCAGTCAGAACAATTATACGTACTTGGAATTCTCCTTTTGTCTCTCTTCCACACAAATTTCTTGCCAATCCTTTGTTATTTTCCTATAGTTACTGTAATAAATTACCACAAACATAATGGCTTAAAACAATAAACACATATTTGCTTATAGTTCTAGAGGTCAGAAGTGTAAAGTGAGTTTCACTGGGCAAAGCCAAGGTGTGGAGGGAGCTGTGCTCCCTTTGGAAGCTCTAGAGGACAATCTGTTTTCCTACCTTTTCCAACTTCTAGACCTGCATTTCTTCCATCCCTTGAACTATGGCCCCTTCTTCCATCTTCAAAGTCAACAACATAACATCTTTAAAATCCATCTCTGCTTTGTCATTACATCACCTTCTACTTTTCTGTCACCACTACTTTCATGACACCATTCTGTCATGTCTACTTTTCTGTCAAATCTCTCTTTGCCTTCTTCCCAAAAGGACAACTGTGATTACATTTAGGGACTACCAGGACCATCTCTCCATCTTCAGATACTTAATCGCATCTGCAGTCACCATTGCCATAATAGATAACATTCACAGGTTCCAGAGATTAGGATCTGTATATCTTTGGGGCCATTATTCAATTCACCACAAATCCTTTTAATTACTTGCTCATTTTGTTGAATTATAGTTCATTTTGCTTGTGTCTCCCATTCTTACTGCTTTCAGTAGTTTCTATTATCTTTTGTTATTAGACACATGACCTTCACTTCAGGGATAATTTTTTTTTAATTTAATTTCTTCTTAACCTGAGCTCATTGATTTTTCAAATTGTAATAAGTATTTAAAATCTTCAAAAAACAATATAATGATTTTAAAATACATTTGAAAATTCTTTGATCCCTCTCCCATCAAAAGCTGTAGCTTAATTTTCCTTCCTTTAAATATGGGCTAGTTTTGTTGACTCACTTGTAACAGAATATAACAGAAGTGTCAATGTGTGGCTTTCGAGGCTGGGTCATAAAAAGGCATTGCTGCTTTTGCCTTGTGGTCTTAAAATCACTCACCAGTGGGGAAGATAACCACCCAGGTTGTAATAAGAACAACAAACCATGAAGAGGTTCATATGGGGAGACACTGAGGCCTCCCAGCAACAACCAGTAGCAATTTTCTAGCCATTTGAGTGGGTTATCTTAAAAGCAGATTTTCCAGCCTATTTATGCCTTCAGAGAATGTCAGATATCCTGACTGCAACATTACTAGAGACTTCAAGCTAGCTAAGATGTTCATGAATTCCTGACTCACAGAAACTCTGTAGACTTCTTCCTTCCTTATTTATATGTCCATTTCTTTGTCTTTGGTAACTTGTTTTGAGTTTATCATATTTAGTTGGGTTTTTTTTTTAAGATTTATTTACTTATTTGAGAGAGAGAGAAGGGAGAGTGAAACCCAAGCAGACCCTGTGCTGAGCACGGAGCCCAATGTGGGGCTCAGTCTCATGACTCTGAGATCATGACCTGAGCCAAAACCAAGAATCAGAGGCTTAACCAACTATGCCTCCAAGGCACCCCTATTTTCTTAATAAGATTCCTAAAATGAGTTTTGTACAGACACAAAGTAAAAGTAAACAAAATAAATACAAACATAACTCAGAGACATACAGGCTCAGTTCCAGGCCACTATAATAAAACAAATACCATAATAAAGCAAGTGATATGAATTTTTTGGTTTCCCAATGTATATAAAAATTATGTTTACATTATCCTATAGTCTACTAAGTGTACAATAGCATTATGTCTAAAAAAAACAAACCCTAATCCCCAATGTGATAGTATTAGGAGGTAGGGCCTTCAAAAGGTAATTAGGGGGCGCCTGGGTGGCTCAGTGGGTTAAGCCGCTGCCTTTGGCTCGGGTCATGATCTCAGGGTCCTGGGATCGAGTCTAGCATCAGGCTCTCTGCTCAGCAGGGAGCCTGCTTCTCTCTCTCTCTCTCTCTCTGCCTACCTCTCTGCCTACTTGTGAACTGTCAAATAAATAAAAATCTTTTTTTAAAAAAAGGTAATTAGGTTTCACTCTCATAAACTAGATTAGTGCCCTTAAAACAGAGACCCTAGAGAGCTCCCTTGCTCCTTTTGCCTATAAGGACACAACAGAAAGATGGTTGGCTCTTACCAGAAATCTCTTAGTGCCTTGATCTCGGATTTCCCAGCTTCCAGAACTGTGAGGCACAACATTTGTTGTTTCAGCCACCCCGTTTATAGTATTCTTTTATAGCAACCCAAACAGACCAAAACATTCTTGTTCTGTGAAAGAGCATTAAGTCATGAAACATTTTGAGTTATTTTTATGCTTAATGCAAATCAATACACGACTATGAATTCTTCATCTATAAAGTCCAGATATACTCTGGTAGCTACTGTATCTCACAAAGCTATGTTGAGTTGATATAGTATTTTATTAGTATGTTGGAGACTTCAAAAAAATAATATTCATATGGTAACATTATTATTATGTTATGACCTCCCTTTTATGGTTTGGGTAATGAGTTATTTAATTCCCATAATATTAAACAATTTAAAGAAAACTTTTGGAGATGGTCAAATTAAATGGTTTGATGTCATAATGTTTAGAGTTAAGCAATTGAATAAAACTGTGGGGAGTATCTGTAATCAAGCTAGATTTAAGTAACATCTGATTCACTTTTATGGAATAATAGCCTTGATGATAAGCTAATTTGAGAAAAGTAGGTCCAGCTGTATATTCATTAGAAATAAGGAAAATGCTCTCCCTAAAACATAAAGCAACACACAAGAGGCAATCTAGTAAAATATCCATTAGCTTAAGGGTATGTATATAATTCTAATCACAGTCTTAGTTCCACCACTGACTAAGCAAGTTCATTTCAGCTCCTTTATGTACCAGTGCCTCAGAAAATAGAGTAAAACAATAGTTCCACATTTATCTTGCATATTTCATGAATACATTGTGATTATAAATGTACTGATATGGATAAAGGGAACAGGTGTATGAACACTTTAGGCAATGCATTATTTCATTTATTAGGACTAGAACTTTGGAACTTTCAAACTATATGTATTGTAAAAAAAAAACAATATGTTACCATTAAAGAAATGTTATTTCTAAGCAGTCTGAATTTATTTGCACATATTGACTCTAATAAATTCCTGTAAAATTCTTTTAATACTTTAGCAATTCTATAAGGGGCTTTTATTTTTTAAAAGATTTACTTATTTATTAGAAAGATAGAGAGAGCCCATGTGGGGGGGCAGGGAAGAGGGAGCGGGAGAATCTCAAGCAGACTCCACACTGAGCGAGGAGTCCAATGCAGGGCTCGATCTCATGACCCCAAGATTATGACCTGAGTTGAAACAAGATGGACACTTAATGGACTATGCCACCCAGGTCCTGCTATAAGATGTTTTTAGAATGCAGGGGTTTTTAAAAAATACTTACAAATCTGTGGTGATGTGTATAGTATTCCTGACTCTATGAAACATCATAGTGTGGTATATCACAAAGAAGATGGGTTTTATGTGGCAAACAAACTTGAGATTGAATCTTGACAAATAGCTTAAGGTATTTAGTAATGTTACCTCTTCACACCTGTTTTCTTATCTATAAAGGATATTAAAAAACCTACCAGTGTGGTTTGGAAGATTAAGTGAAAAACATATACTTATTTAGTATCTGGCACAACAGATGTGCTTATAAATATCTTCTCTATTACTAATTCTGAAGTCATTTATCAATTTGTTCTCCCTTCCATTACTCTGCATGTTTTACCCTCTTTCTGCACCACAATCTAATCATATAATTTGATCACAAAAGGGTGACTGATAATTCATGACACTTTGAAGACAGAAAATTCAATCACTTTCTAGTTCCTTTCTGAATTATAATCATGGGTCAAAACTATAGCTCATGGGCCAAACTTAGTCTGCAGCCTGTTTTTATATGACCCCTGAGCTAAGAATAGGTTACAAAGAAGGACGAAGAAGAGGACAAGGAGCAAAAGGAGGAGGAAGAAGAGAAAGAAAATGGGGAAGAGGAGAAGGAAAAGACTATGTGACTATTTGTGGTCCATAACACCTAAAATATTTACACTCTGGCCCTTAAATGAAAACACTGGTCAACTTCTGGTTTACATCCTGAGATCTTTGTAATCAGAGACCTCATCTTACTGCATGGAATTGAGAATTCACCATAATTAGCTTTAAGGAAATAATTAATAAAAACCTAGACTTGGAAATAACCACGTGTACCAACAATAAAGAAACCAAACAAAGATTAAAAGTATAACAAATCTGTGATTATTTTTAGATATTAGTAAAAATAATTCTTAGATACCTATAGTCTGAGTTAAAATTAAATTCACTTGAAATGTTGCTTAGATTACTGGAAAGCTTCCAATTTTGCAACCAAACAGGCTTGCTGCATCATACATTACTTGAATATTACAATAGTGGAAGTTAAAGATGCCTAATTAAAATGCTTGAACTGTAATATTAGTAGTTATTTATTAAGCTGTTATTTCAGATCTTTGGAGGAAATACAATTTATGTCTTAAGCAGGCAATAAAAATCCAGTATAAAAGTCAGACTTCCAACTACCTCTTACTCCAGCAGAAATTTAACTTCCTTGCCACACTTGATTTATTTTCATATATACAAGCATATGGAAATGTGCACAAGACTTAGTCAAGGTACAAAAGAATCAACCTGTAGGCAAGAAATTTAATAAAAACTAGAAATATAACCCATAATATTAAGAGTCTTCAGTTTATGCATCCTGATGTTTACTGTGTAGATACATGAGCCCCTTTTCTGGGAACTGACACACGACACACAAGTGTAAGGCCCCTTACAGCACTATCTGTCCCATATGATCATGTCAGCCCAAACTTCTAAATGGAGGCAATCAAATTCTTTCTCCTAAAATTGGGTTTCAGATTCATAGTCAATCTCTGTTAACTACCTGAGCTCTTGTGGAACAAAAGGATGGTTACTTTTTAGCCATATATATAGAGAAGCAGAAAAAGAAAAAATCTTTAAACAAGGAAAAATTCAGATTCACAGAGCAAAACCAGGACAGACTATGCTATTCTGTATCTAGAAAGTGTTTGTGTCATTGCCTTGTCTTCCTGATGGCTTTTCCATTTCTGTTTCCCATCCTTTGTGAGGCCCAGCAGACCTTCGTATTCCCCACTTGTGTGAAATACTTCAAATCCATATGTAATACATATAAATTTGCTCTATGGCATTGCTCCCTAGAGTTATTGATTAGTAGTCCTGAGAATTTGTATTTCTAAAATGTTTACCATGGTGTGAGAATTACTACTTTAATGTCATTATATATACAAAAGTCTTCATTTGGAGTGATGAGATGGTGTGATTATATAGTTTGGTAAATTAGGAAAAAGGAGTCCATGGTCTTCAATCTAGATGATTCCCCTGTGATGTGAACAGTCCAACCATCCAAGCACCCCTTAATACACTAATGTTTCTATCCATTGTGTGATAACTCAGTACTTCAGAAACTAAATTTTTTAAGACTTTATTTATTTGACACAGAGAGAGAGAGAGAGAGCTAGAGAGCACAAACAGGGAAGCAGCAGGCAGAAGGAGAGGGAAAGCAGGCTCTCCACTGAACAGAGAGCCCAAGACCCTGGGATCACAACCTGAGCCAAAGGCAGATGCTTAACTGACTGAGGCACCCAGGCACTCCAGGACTTCGGAAACTATTAATAAGTGTCTCAAACTACAACCTCTAGTGTCACAATCATCTCAGCTTTATGGAAGAACCATCATTTCCAAAAAATGAGTTTAGGGGAAACAAGATGACTCTCCTTACAGCCTTCCATCATTTGTGACACCCAAACTCAAGGTCTAACATCTCCCCCAGAGTGAACCACTTCCATTGGAATCCTTCCCAGTCAAACAATCCATTTGCATCACCTTGATGAGCATAGGGTTTTAAAAATAAAGGTTCTGTTTGATATCTAATGAAGGTAAGAAGCTAAGTTTCTAGAGGAGGGAAAATCTCTGACTATAGAATGCAAGTAGTTAGCTTTAGGCAGGTACTAGAATAGAAATAGAATAGAAATAGAATAGAATGCAAGCAGTTAGCTTTAGGCAGGTACTAGAATAGAAATAGAAATAGAAATAGAAATAGAAATAGAAATAGAAATAGAAATAGAAATAGAAATAGAAATAGAAAATAGATATCCAATGAAGGTAAGAAGCTAAGTTTCTAGAGGAGGGAAAATCTCTGACTATAGAATGCAAGTAGTTAGCTTTAGGCAGGTACTAGAATAGAAATATAATAAATCTTTGGGCACCTGGGTGGCTCAGTCAGTTAAGCATCTGCCTTCGGCTCAGGCCATGATCCCAGAGTTCCAGGATCCAGCCACACATCGGGCTCCCTGCTCAGTGGACAATCTACTTCTCCCTCTGTCCCTCACCCCACTCTTGCACTCACTCACTCTCAAATAAACAAAAATAAAATCTTTTTTAAAAAGAAATATAATAAATCTATACAGAGCACAAGATTCATAAAGTACAGGGCTATCTCCTATCTCCAGTTTGGAAGAGAAAATCCACCTATTCCTTATGGTCAGAATTTCAGAGTATCAAATCACTTTGGTATCAAAACCAATTCATGGAGATTTTTATTCATTCCACAAGTATTCCTGGGCATACATACTTCAGTGGAAGATCCAGCTTTATGAGGTCTTAATCTAAAACAATTTGGGGAAAAGGAGCCCCTTTAAGAAAAAATTACATTGGGGCACCTGGGTGGCTCAGTGGGTTAAAGCCTCTGCCTTTGGCTCAGGTCATGATCCCAGGGTCCTGGGATCAAGCCCCACATCGGGCTCTCTGCTCGGCGGGGAGCCTGCTTCCTCCTCTCTCTCTCTCTCTGCCTGTCTCTGCCTACTTGTGATTGCTGTCTGTCAAATAAATTTTTTAAAAAGTTCTAAAAAAAAAAAAGAAAGAAAAAATTACATAAAATTATACATACAAAGTCCTCTATACAAATATTCAGAGGGCCGCCTGTGTGGCTCAGTCAGTTCAGGATCTGCCTTCCACTCAGGTCATGATCCCAGAATCCTGGGATTGAGCCCGACATCAGGCTCCCTGCTCAGCAGGGAGTCTGCTTCTCCCTCTCCCTCTGCTGCTGCCCCTGCCTGTGCTCTCTCTCTGTCAAATAAATAAATAAAATCTTTAAAAAAATTTTTAAATAAAAAATAAAATAAAAATATTCAGAATGAAAATATAAATCACAAAAAATTACAAATTGTATTAAGTTGCAATACCAAAAATATAAAATCAGAAGATGGCATATTTCTATTAATTAACTTCCTTTGCTAAATTAACTTTCAGCTTCATAATTTGTCATTAGTAAGGACATGAAAAATTTTAAGATTGTTGTCACATTTGGGGAAACCTCTATCAAGAAGACAGCTATTTTGACTAGGTGTTGATGAAAATCCATCTCTCTACTTATATTTTACTCATGTGATACTTGGAAGAATTTTCTACAAATTAGTTTCTGGCTCTGAACTATTCTGTTTGTCTTCCTCTTTTCATATATTTTAGGTGCTGAAGCTGTACTATGAGTAAATTGGTAGTAAATAACTACCTATGCTGCATTTTTATGTTTCAATCCTGATTGAGTCAACACAACAGGCTATCGTAATATTCCTAGAAAACATCTCTACACCAGCATGGATGACAGTGGTTTAACTATGGGGGGAGTAAATGCAAATCACATAAATAAAATCACATAAATAAATCTCATTAAACCAAGTGTATTGCCAAATCAATTTCCTCTAAGCCAGATTCCAAAACTACCCATAGCTACTGGAATGCCAAGCCAAAACAAGGGGAAATATGACAAAGGTAAAGATACAATGGGAAGACTGATTATAGATTGAAAAAATCTTACTTTTAAAAAAATACTACAAAATTTTACAAAAATATGTGAACACTGTGAGGGCCTCTCCCAAGACTTTGGAATGAGCCCAGGTAAGTGAGAGGCCCTAAAACTATGCTTCCTTTAATTCATGCTAAACCTACCTCTGCATCCTCTCACTAGAAAGACCAGGAGTTTGCTTTATGGGTGATACGTGAAAGGTAAATATTCTGGCATCAAGAAGCTGAGTACAACTTTCAGGTTCCTACTTAACTCCTATTTGTCAGAGGCCATGCACTTGACTGTAATTTCCTCATCTCTAAGATGAGGCTGTGACAATAGTGTCTCAAAAAGACATAAATAGTTATGGGGACACCTGGGTGGCTCAGTTGGTTAAGCGGCTGCCTTCAGCTCAGGTCATGATCCCAGCGTCCTGGGATCGAGTCCCATATCGGGATCCTTGCTCAACAGGGAGCCTGCTTCTCCCTCTGCCTCTGCCTGCCACTCTGTCTGCCTGTGCTCGCTCGCTCTCTCTCCCTCTCTCTCTCTGACAAATAAATAAATTTAAAAAAAAATTTTTTTAAAAAGACCTATTTAAGTGAGTGCAGTTTTTAAAATATAGAGTGATTTATAAATGTTTATTTTTAATAATAATATCAGTACTACTATTCATACTGCTATTAATATTAATAATCAACTTAAGGTTATAAAAATTACTTTTACCCTTCGGCATTCTTAGCATCTAGTCTCTACAATGTTTGTTCTTCTGTGGCTAACCTAGATGAAATAAAAGTAGAGCAAGATTATAGCCTTGCTACGCATGGATGGATAGTGCACAATTATCCTTTCCCAGTGAGGAAAAGGTTTCCCTGGTAACTTGCCTCACTAAGCTCAATCCCTATAAGAACCTGAAATAGCCAAGCAATTTACTGTGTGCAATAAAATTAGTGTACAAGTTATTTTTTTAACAATCTTTGTAAACTCCGAGCAATTTTTTCAAACAGGACTTCTTAAAAAGGTTATGTCTTTTTTCCTACTCCAAACATTATTGCAATATATTGGAACAGAACATTATGATTATTTTTCTTTGCATTTTTAACAAAGATATGTGGGGATTTGCTCATATCAAGTGATCAAGCTCATGTACCTTAAAATGGCTCATGGCTAATCTCTCCGGTAAATCTACTTGAGAACGCAGCAAAATTCCCAAGTTTTTTAGGGAAATATTAAGGACAGCATTTCGCTACTTTTTACCAAATTTTATTCATATTTATCTGACAGACGGAATTTAAATTTGGATTTTCTCTTGAATACTTTGCTTGGAAATCAAGTTTCCAGTAGAGAAATTTTAAAGATTAGAAAAAGAATCTGGCATTTTAAAATGAGTACAAAACTCTTAACAAAATCACCTAAATGCAAAGGGGATCATTTTAAGATGACTGGGGAAGAATGAAGAAAAATAAAAACATTTCTTAGACCATGCCTGTTAATAATTCTGAGTAGATCTGAAATCATTCCACAGTATTTATATTATAGCAGAATTCTGTAGAAACACAGTAAAGTTTTAAATATATCCCCACAATTTTTATAAAGTAATTATTTAACTAATAGGTAGAAAGTAAAATCAAAGCATGAAAGTATAGAAATGCACACAATAAACACAATGGTATCAAAGGGACCAATTCAAGAAATTTATATGTTTGAAAGTATTAAGATGTTGATAGCAATTTTTCTGGGTACCTATTTCCAAGATGATGTCTTCTCTCCCTATTGTGTGCCAAAGAGTTTAAGATCAGCTTTTCTAGGTGTCCTGTTTGGATTTTCATTCATTCAACAAATATTTATTGAATTCCATGAATATTGAATGAATGAATATTGAATACAATCTTTGTAGATACTATGTGAGACACTGTAGGTATAAAATGAGAACAGGAAAAAATGAAAACTCTAATTTGAAAAAAAATCAATGCACCTCTATGTTTACTGCAGCATTACTTACAATAGCTGAGATATGGAAGCCACCTAAGAGTCTATCAATAGATGAATAAAGATGTGACATTTATACATAACAGAATATTACTCAGCCATTAAAAAAGGGTGAAATCACTCCATTCATGACAACACAGATAGGCTAGAGAGTATTATGTTAAGTAAAATAATTCAGAGAAAAACAAATATCATACAGTTTCACTTATTTTTGGAATCTAAAATACAATAACTAACAAAAGAGAAACAAAATCTCATACAAACCTCCTGTTATAAATATAGAGAACTAGTAAATCCCAGACGGGAGGGAGTCAGGGAATGGGCAAAATAGGTGAAGGGGATAAAGAGGTACAAACACTAACAAAAAAAGACAAACACTAACAAAAGAGAAACAAAATCTCATACAAACCTCCTCTCATAAATATAGAGAACTAGTAATTCCCAGAGGGGAGGGAGTCAGGGAATGGGCAAAATAGGTGAAGGGGATAAAGAGGTACAAACGTCAAGTTATAAATTGACTGAATCACAGGGATGAAAGGCATGTCATAGGGAATATAGTCAATAATGCTGCAATAACTTTGTGTACCTAACACACGGTAACTATACTTCTTATGGTGAGGCTTTCATAGTATATACATATAATTATATATATACATTATATATATACATATATAATGTATATAAATCAAATCACTCTGTTGTATACCTGAAACTAATATGTTATATGTTAATAAGCTGCAATTAAAAGTTTAAAAACACAAAATAAATACATAAAATGAGAATAGGAAAATAATGGTCCCAGATTTCTGGTATTTAAATTTAGTGGAGTATAACAGGAGGTTTGTATGAGATTTTGTTCTGTGTTCTAAGAATTACGGCAAAGGCTCAAAATTATACACAAAACATACAAAGTTCTTACATTATAAGCTCAGAAATTCATTAGCACTTGGGCTCACACATATCTTCAAGGCCGAATGGGAAGCAAGAATCCAAAATCTTCTCTACCACACTCAATGATCATCTTTTCTGACAGTGAAAACACATAAAAGATGGGGAGGAGAGAGTGAATTGCGTGCAGTATCCAAGGAGAAGATAACTTTCTTTTCCTTTCCCAATACATCTACATGAATGCTTCTCCTTCTGAAATCCACTGGGAACGGGCAGCTTCATAAAAATTCATTTTACAATAGTAGGATTTCTACCAAAAAAGGAAAAAAAACATTTTGTTCCCAGTTGAAAACCAACAGACTCAATGATCTACTGCTGGGTAACCATGAGCTGGGAAGAGAGAAAGACAAGGCTAAAAGATAAAGAAGCAATGAAACTGCACTCATAGTGTTAAGGCCGAGCCAAGTAGACATCTCAAAAGGAGTTGAGTTTCAGCCTCTCTTTGCAGGAACTTCTCCCACGAGGCACCCCAGCAGTAAGATGCTATCAAGCCAGAAGCTAAGGGTACAGAAAATGGAAATAATAAACCAGAGCTTATCTCCCATATCAAAGAATCATCAGGGAATCCGAACAAGGTCCTCTACAACCCATGACAGAAATGAACAGTGGCAGCCAGAGAAACCTCTTACCAATTACAAGTAATTGCTTCCATTCTCAATTCAATAAGTAAAGGCTTGGGTTTTTTCCCCACTCCCTCCTCTCCTCCAGAACCTAAGAGAGGACCTAGTACCTAGAAGAGGAAGTTGGATGTGGAAACTTTGTTCTAAGCTACTGAAGACCAACCAGATAGTCCTGGCTGTGCTTTTAAGAAAAGAGAGAGCTTTGAATAGCATTTGAAAGGGAAGTCTTAAAATAAACAAGACTGAGATGTTAAAGGCTGAAATAGAACAGTTCTAATAACTGAAAGTGCCTGGAATATTAAAGAGTCTATTCACAATTCTATTAGGCAAAGTGAATGCCATTGCTCTCCCCAGAGTTTGGTCCAAGTCATGAGGAAAGCTAACAGCAAGACAAATGGAGTTAAGCAGATGGATCACTGAAAGCTAGATGTGGGGTTTAGGCAGTCCTGAATCCCAGAAAAGATATCTGCACTAATGGTACAGATTTGGAAGCTCTCAGCACCTAAAACAGAACCAATAAATAATATTATTAACAAAAATATAATAACAATAATAATATTAATGATAACAAGTAATGTTTATTGACCTACTTGCAGGCACAAAACTAAGAGTTTTATGTGGATTATTATATGGATTATAATTTAATCCTTAGGACATCCTAATATACCTAATATATCAAAATGGCTACCACTTTGTTCCCATTTTACATAGAACAAAAATGAAATTTATAGAATTTAAAGGACTTTCCCCAGTCTCCTAGCTGGTAAAAATAACAGAACAAGTATCTAAACAAAAGTAGTTCTGACTCCTCCAATGATCAGTTGTTTGACTGAATTCAGTAAACAGCCTTAAGAACTTTTTCAACAGTGTAAAGTAGATGTTATCATTTAGATACACATAAAACAAGGAGGAAGAAAAGATGGACAAAAATTAAGAAAGGTTGGGGCACCTGGGTGACTCAGTTCGTTGAGCATCCAACTCCTGATTTTGGCTCGGGTCATGATCCCGGGGTGCTGGAATCTAGCTCCATGTTGGGTTCTGTGCTCAGAACAGTGTCTGCTTGGGATTCCCTCTCTCTCCCTCTCATCCTCTGCCCTCCCCCCATTCACGCTCTCTAGCTCTCTAAAATAAATAAATAAAATCTTACAAAATAATAAAGTTTAGTTAAGATATTTTGTAGGTGAAGACAGTGAGGTCATTACAGAAATAGAAAAGGTTGGTCTGTTTGTTTTCCAAAGCAGTGTTGAGAGCCAACTTAGAATGAAGAACATAAATTTATAACAGTACCTACTTTGCTGGTGGTTGATACGTCCTTACAAGGAAAATGCTTGTTTTCTTTATGACATGACATTTCGCCTATCAGTTCCATTCTCTATTCCTTGATAACAGCAGCATAGAATAAAATATATGATTAATAATTTTCATATACATACACATATATATGCACATACACACATACACACACACACCCCTATATGGAAAAGGTACAACTAATGGATGGGTATATATACGTTTTTAAAAACAGAAGTATATTTCGTGGATCACATTCCTTTAATGCGATTCATTTCATGATTTACAGATCATTCTATATTTCTGGCAAGATGCAGAAAACTGAACTAAAATTGCTGGGGTCCATTTGTAGCTAAACATTCAAAGCTACTGCATTCACTATCCTTCTTACTTTACATAGCCATACTTCATTTAACTGACACAGCTCAGGAAGGAGATGTGCAACATAAATCAATTTTCCAGGTAGCTGACACTTACCTATGGTAGTATCAAACTGATTCTACTTCAATAAATTCAATGGAAACATTCTAAAATATATTACATATTTCCAGTCCTTTATTCAGAGTTACATGATATAAAATGTATCCTTTTCTTGATGGCCTAGATTCAGAGTCTTTGTTTTCCCATTAGCAAAATGAAGGTAAATAAGAGTTCATAATGAGCAGGTACTAAGTGCTGGCCACTATGCTATGATCTTGACTCCAGAATGAGCAGTATGGTGTAAATGTTAAAAAAAAGACTCTGGAGTTGGGACATTTCCTAGCTCTGTTACCTTAGGTAAAGTACTTAACCTCTCCATGCCTTCGTTTCATCATCAGTAAAAATGAGATCATAAAGATACCTTCTTTGTGGAGTTATTGTGAACATTAATATCTTCAAAACACTTAGAGGAGTGCCTGGATCTTTATAAGCATTAAGTGATAGTGAGGAGGAGGAGGAGGCTCTCATGTAATCTCCCTAGCAATCTTGAGTACTTGAGATGAGGAAACTAAAGCTTAGAGACTTTAAATAACTTGTCAAGGCCACACCACTAGTAAGGAAGTGCTGAATCCAGATGCAAGAATACAACCAATAAACACTGCCACTACATACATATCCAACATGTGCTGCTCACACTGGTGGTCACGATCTTGGAGTTATGCAGGGCACAACCTGCACAGCTCAGTAAAGCAGCCCTGCTGACACCTAAGGCTGTCTCCCTATTTCATACCTTTTGAAGGTCAAGTGAAAGAATGGGGACACCAACACAGTTTCTCGCACACAGCCTTTCAATAAATGATAACAGCTTATCACCTTGCCACAGTTTCTTTTAGTTTTTTTGCTACATCCAATCTAGTACATAGAGGGAGAGACAGAAGACCTGCTAAGCCAGCCCAGGCTTCTGACCCACAGAAATTTCCAGATAATGTTGTTTAAAGCCATTAAGTTCTGAGGTAATTTGTTACATAGCAATAAAAAAGAAATACACTAGAACTTGTACTTGTACTACTTAGTTTCAAAACCCTGCTTGTGTTTCATATGGTTAATCAAGACCACACTACTAAAAAGAGATAACAATTCCTGACAAAATTCTTACCACATGGTATTGCCATCTTGTGATTGCTTTAGAGTAGACTATGAGCGCCTCGAGAGCTAAAATTTTGCCTTCATTTTCTTTTTCGTTCTCTCTTTACTGGGTTTGCCTTCACTTTCTAAAAACAGGAGACTTGTTATCTAGTAATTAAAATACTGGAAGGAGGCCAAAAGATAAAGTGCAAACTCAGGAGAAACAAAATGTTAAAGGGTATATGAATGAAGCAAGGAGGCTGTGATTGGGGAAAAAAAAAAAAAAAGATTTCCAAGTTTGAAACCCTACAAACAAAACAATCAGAATGATGGTGATATGTGAAATGTGAGCACTCATGCCATTTTAACCAGCCCGTGAGCAGTAGTTCAACAGACACAATAAACAGATGAGGAAGAATCAGCAGTGGGCAAAGTACCTTCCTTGCTTTTGAGAAAGCAATGTACAGCTAATGCTAACAACCCAACTCCACTTTAACACATCATGGCCTCAGGAATGAGAGTCCAGGACCAGAACATCATACCCAGTTCCATTTCCAGACATAGCATGACAAAATAATAGGGAACAAAAATCTTGATATATCACTGAGAAGAAGCTGTTAATTTAAAAAAAAAGAGTCTATATGAACTGAACTTTGAAAGATTAATATTACACTGCATTTTAATTAGGTTTTGAAAGGTTAATATACATTGCATATTAACATTACATTTTAATTACATTAAAAAACCATTGTTTAGTGTACTTTATCTCTTTAGGTTGACCTAATCTTTGATGGCAATTCACTTTCCCTAACTTTGGGGGAATATATCAGAAATATTATAACTACTTTTAGTAACTTTACTTTTTTTAAAGATCTATTTATTTGAGGGGGACTGCGAGTGGGAGGAAGGGCAGAGAGAGAGGGAGAGAAAAGACAGAATCTCAAGCAGACTCCATGTTGAGCCGAACCTGGGGCTCTATCCCACCATCCTGAGATCATGAGATTGTGACCTGAGCCAAAATCTAGAGTCAGACATTCAACCAACTAAACTACCCAGGCACCCCTTAACTTACTTTGCTTTTAAAAGCTTAACTACTTTATTAGTTTTATTTTCCTAGTATGTTTTGCATTTTCAAACTTAATAGCAAAAATATTAAATATCTTTTTTTTATTCTGTGTTTCTTATATAATGAGGGACAAAGTAGGAAAGAGATAATGTATAGCCTATGGATATAACACAGATCAGAACACAGGGGATTTGGGTTCAAGTCTCAGATATTCAGCTAACAAAATGTATCCTTTGATAATATTTGACCTCTTAATGGCTTGGTTTCCTTATTGATCCAACTGGTATGATAATTGATATAGAATTTTTATCTGGATAAAGTGAGATGATAAATGTGAAAACCCTTTGATAAGGTTAAATGAGTTGTTCAAGGCAAATCATAACATAGATGGCAATCTGTATCTATGACCTTCTTCGAGAAAGAACTAACATGGATGGAATTTTACCCAGAATACATACTATGTATTATGCTAGGTGAAATAAGTCAATCAGAGAAAGACAATTATCATATAATCTCACTCATATGTGGAATTTAATAAACAAGGCATAGGATCATAGGGGAAGAGAGGAAAAAATGAAACAAGACGAAACCAGAGAGGGAGACAAACCATAAGAGACTCTTAATCATAGGGAACAAACTGAGGGTTGCTGGAGGGAAGAAGGGTGGAGGGATGGGGTAACTGGGTGATGGACACTGGGGAGGGTATGTGTTGTAATGAGCTCTGGGTATTATATAAGACTGATGAATCACAGACCTGTACCCCTGAAATAAATAATACATTATGTGTTAATTAATTGAATTTAAATACAAAAATACATACTGGTTAGACATTGTAGAAGAAAACATTAGTGGCCTTTAAGAAGTAGCAATAGAAACTATCCAAAAGGAAATACAGAAATAAAAGAGAATTTAAGAAAAGAAGAAACAGAACATCAGTGAAATGTAGCTCATGTTCTAACTTGAAAAGGAGGGACAGAAACATTTATCAAAATTTTTATATTTTTCAAAAACATAATGGCTAAAATTTTCCAAATTTGATAAACTCACAGTTTCATGAAGTTTCGATGAACCCCAAGGCATGAGAAACCTGAAGAAAACTACACCTATGTGCATGATAATCAAATGGCTCAACATCAAGGTTAAACAGAATATGTTACATTATATAGAGAGGATAAGGATGATCAAGTGAGAAGACAGTGGAGCATTTTTTTTAAAGTATATTTTTAAGTACGAAAAGAAAACACTGGGGCGCCTGGGTGGTTCAGTGGGTTAAGTGGTTAAGGGGTTAAGTGGGTTAAGCCTCTGCCTTCGGCTCGTGTCATGATCCCAGGGTCCTGGGATCAAGCCCTGCATCAGGCTCTCTGCTCAGCTGGGAGCCTGCTTCCTCCTCTCTCTCTCTGCCTGCCTCTCTGCCTGCTTGTGATCTCTGTCTGTCAAATAAATAAATAAAATCTTAAAAAAGAAAAGAAAAACACTGTCAAACTAGAATTCAATATTCAGTTAAAAAAAAAAGAAATCTATAAAAATGAAGCTAAGAGGAAGACTTTTCAGATACACCAAACGTGAAAGAATTTATCACCAGCAGATCCACACTACAAGAAATGTTAAAGGAAAAATTCAGGCAGAAAAAAGTGATAATAATGAAAATAATGAATTTATACAAAGGAATAAAGAGTATAGGAAATGGAAATTGTGGCTACATTGTTTATTGTATGTAAATAATTCCTCAATAAAGCTTCAAAAAAAAAAAAAGGACTCACTTTCTCTAAGAAATTTTCTTTAACTCCCAACTTCACCAATTTCCTTGCCATTAGAATTCTTCTGTCCTTACTGTGTGGTTTATATTAACATGTGCTTATTTGTAATTACAATTTTCACTCAAGTTAAAGGTATAAAAGTAGAAAAGGTTTTAAGATAAATATCAAACTGAACTTTCACCTTCCCGTTAGCACCAAAGCAAATGTGTGCCCCCATGCAATTCATTAACCTTTCCAATAACCTGATTGAATGTTATATATCTAGAATACTCCACAATATCATCATCTCTCACCACCAGTAATAACTGAGCAACACTTTCAGAATCATATTTTCTCAGATGCACAACAGCATTATTTCTAGTAAGTTAGTTTATAGAGGTATCAAAACCTCCTAGTTCCAGGAAAATCCCTGCCAGAGACAAGGCCCCATTAAAAGAAGAAATGGAAAGGAATACCTCTACTCTGGTGCAAAGAAGCCCAGGTCCTTCTATCCAACATTACCTAACATCTGATTGGAGTTGGGCCGTGGTGTGACCTTTCAACACACAAGTCCATCATGCCTAGGACTCTAGACCAACTGGGAGTAAGTACATCATGCTGGACATTTTGACTACCATCCCCCAGACATCCCTCACAGCAAAGTTAAGTAAACTTTACAGGTTAGAGAGCCCAACATCAGCAGGTCTTGTTCCTCTGCTGCTATGGCAGGAGTAACTCTCATTTTCTCGCAAACTCTTCCCTCTTGTATCTATAACCTCTTCATCAAGCATATGTACAAACAGTACAAACATTTCAAAGCTTAAGCAAAACTTAGTTGATGGAGATATCATCTCTACTTTCTCCTAGAGTCTCCACTCCCACCATCTCCTTGCCCCAAATCACTTCCCCCTGTCTTTTTGTGACTCGTGTGGTGGGAGGAAAGGTGAAAAAGAAAAATATAGCCCACAATCTTCACAAGGATATTGATCTAAGGATCCTACCTGAAAAAGAACATTACAGAGATGCTAAACCACTCCATGGTTAGCATTGCAGTCACTCAATTGTAATCGTGATGCCTTATTCCTGAGTCACTTCTCTGGCATGGAGGCATCTAGCAGTGCTTTCCAAGTCATCCAACCTTCCAGTGAGGCACATCCTTCATTATTATTCCAGCTTCTAGAGAGTATATAGTCAAGACAGCCAAACTGAACTCTCTATCAAAATGCAGGAAGCTATTCCTAGAGAAAACAGCACATTCTAGCTAAGATTAAGTATCTCTTATGTGCACCTACAGGACACTGATGTACATGCCTTTATTAAAGCATTTATCATTGTGCTTTTTTGAAATCATCAATTTTATTATTGAACAATGGAATTATCAAAACATTGTTTTGAAATTTTCCCAGTTGAAGTGTAAACTTTTTGAGAACAGGTACTAGATCTTAGCATGCTTTCTTCTGAGCTATACATCTGTTTGTGTCTTTTGAACTGAACTAGGTGAGAGCAATGTTTTGGGAAATTGTAAATCCTTTGGTTATCCTTGCTATATTTCACATGATCAAAATACAAAAGGCTCCTAAAAGCTTTGTAATGGAAATATTAAGCACTTCTCAAACATGAATGTTCTAGGATCTTGAATTTATAAGTATAAAAATCATTTCTCATTCTTTGGTATTGCTATCATTAAAATATTCAAAAATATGTACATGTCTTTTTTTAAGATTTATTTATTTATTTGAGAGAGAGAGAGAGAGAACATGTGCACAAGCAGGGAAAGGGGCAGAGGGAGAGAATGTCCAAGCAGACTCCTGATGAGGGGGAGCCGAATGAGAGGTTCAATCCCACAACCCATGAGATCAGGACCTAAGCCAAAACCAAGATTCAGAGGCTTAACTGACTGAACTACCCAAGTGCCCCCAAAATACGTGCATGTCTTAATGTCAATGATTAGATTCTATTTAGATTAGATTCTAACTCTTTGACTTAACGTTGCTTTATTGAAGTGCCACATTAAGATTCTGTCATGAAAACAAAACTTAATACTTCTCATTTATAAAACAAATATAATGACAGTATAAAATAGAATTATAAAATATTGTAGGTGCTTGGATAAGCAGTGATTAGGAGGCACAAATGCATCATATTTTCTATATTAATTATAACTTAAAGAGATAATAAAGTCTTAAACTCAACATCTTTGAGTAGTTGGATAAGAGATTAAAAACTTCCATCTTTTTATGTCTTCTTCGATTTCTTTCATGAGTGTTCTGTAGTTCCTCGAGTACAGATCCTTTACCTCTTTGGTTAGGTTTATTCCCAGGTATCATATGGTTCTTGGTGCTATAGTAAATGGAATCGATTCTCTAATTTCCCTTTCTGTACTTTCATTGTTAGTGTATAAGAAAGCCACTGATTTCTGTACATTGACTTTATATCCTGCCACGTTACTGAATTGCTGTATGAGTTCTAGTAGTTTGGGGGTGGAGTCTTTTGGGTTTTCCATATAGAGTATCATGTCTATGCGAAGAGAGAGAGTTTGACTTCTTCCTTGCCAATTTGGATACCTTTTATTTCTCTTTGTTGTCTGATTGCTGTTGCTAGGACTTCTAATACTATGTTGAACAAGAGTGGTGAGAGTGGGCATCCTTGTCGTGTTCCTGATCTCAACGAGAAGGCTGTGACCTTCTTCCCATTGAGGATGATGTTTGCTGTGGGTCTTTCATAGATAGATTTTATGAAGTTCAGGAATGTTCCCTCTATCCCTATACTTTGAACCGTTTTAATCAGGAACGGATGCTGGGTTTTGTCAAATGCTTTTTCTGCATCAATTGAGAGGACATGTGGTTCTTCGCTCTTCTCTTATTGATTTGTTCTATCACACTGATTGACTTGCGAATGTTGAACCACCCTTGTAAGCCAGGGATGAATCCCACCTGGTCATGGTGGATGATCTTTTTAATGTGCTGTTGGATCCTGTTTGCTAGGATCTTGTTAAGAATCTTAGCATCCATATTCATCAGTGATATTGGTCTGAAATTCTCCTTTTTGGTGTGGTCTTTGCCTGGATTGGGGATCAGGGTAATGCTGGCTTCATAAAAAGAGTCTGGAAGTTTTCCTTCAGCTTCAATTTTTTGAAACCGCTTCAGGAGAATAGGTGTTATTTCTTCTTTGAAAGTTTGGTAGAATTCCCCAGGGAATCCATCAGGTCCTGGGCTCTTGTTTATTGGGAGGTTTTTGATCACTGCTTCAATCTCGTTACTAGATATCGGTCTGTTCAGCTTGTCAATTCCAATGTTTATTCTTCCAATCCATTCCATGTTCTTGGATTGGAAGAATAAACATTGTTAAAATGTCTATACTACCTAGAGCAATCTATACTTTTAATGCCATTCCCATCAAAATTCCACTGGTATTTTTCAAAGAGCTGGAGAAAATAATCCTAAAATTTGTATGGAATCAGAAGAGACCCCAAATCGCTAAGGAAATGTTGAAAAACAAAAATAAACTGGTGGCATCTCATTACCTGATTTCAAGCTTTACTACAAAGCTGTGATCACCAAGACAGCATAGTACTGGCATCAAAACAGACACATAGACCAATGGAACAGAGTAGAGAGCCCAGATATGGACCCTCAACTCTATGGTCAAATAATTTTCGACAAAGCAGGAAAAAATATACAGTGGAAAAAAGACAGTCTCTTCAATAAATGGTGCTGGGAAAATTGGACAGCTATATGTAGAAAAATGAAACTCCACCATTCTCTTACACTGTACACAAAGATAAACTCGAAATGGATAAATGACCTCAATGTGAGCCAGGAATCCATCAGAATCCTAGAGGAGAACATAGGCAGTAACCTCTTTGATATCAGCCACAGCAACTTCTTTCCAGATATGTCACCAAAGGCAAAGGAAACAAAAGCAAAAATGAACGTTGGGGACTTCATCAAGATCAAAAGCTTCTGCACAGCAAAGGAGACAGTCAACAAAACAAAGAGGCAACCCACAGAATGGGAGAAGATATTTGCAAATGACAGTACAGACAAAAGGTTGATATCCAGGATCTATAAATAACTTCTCAAACTCAACACATGCAAAACAGATAATCACATCAAAAAATGGGCGGAAGATACGAACAGACACTTCTCCAATGAAGACATACAAATGGCTATCAGACACATGAAAAAATGTTCA